>SJYC01036276.1:0-19404 GCA_006408675.1 Madoqua kirkii | reverse complement strand
TCTGTTCTTTTCCTCTATTTCTTTGCATTGTTCGCTGAAGAAGGCTTTCTCATCTCTTCTTGCTATTCTCTGCATTCAGATGCTTATATCTTTCTTTTTCGCCTCTCTTCTTTTCATAGCTATTTTTTAAGGCCTCTCCAGACAGCCATTTACAGTTTTTGATAATTTTATTTTTAAAATTCAGTACGTATGTTATATTCTTTCCAATCCTGAACCTAATCATCAAATATACTCACACAGATAAATCAGCACAATTCATCCTAACAGTAAGGGGTAGTGGGGGCACCTTATGTGTCAGGTAGATGCATTTCTGACTGCCTAATACCCTTCAAGTCTGTTTTTGCTTTGAGAGGCATTACATTTATGTTTATAATTTGATGTAAAAAGGAATTCACTTTTTAAAGAACTTTCCACAAATTACTTTCAGAAAGATGACACTACTTCTCTTTGGAAGCTTCTTTGATATGCAAGTATTTTATTGCACAACAACCTTAACATTCTTTCAATAAGACATATACAATCTCAGAAGTTTCTTGTTGGATTATCTGACTTCCATTATAGAAAACTGAAATAAACCCAATTGCATTTCCTCGCTTCTTTACAAAACATAGTTGTAAGCTTCCTTTTCATTAATATCCTTGTAAAAGGAGAATTGTATTGTTTTTGTCTACAGTTGGGAGCTAGTGGGAGAGAAGACTAGGAGGAAATACTTTTCAAGGTAAGATGTGGTTTATCATATTTATAGAGAAGAGATTAAATGTTCAGTTTAAACATGTATAATGATCTAGATGCCAATTTCCAGTTCAATTTCTAGGTAAAATGAGGAAAATGCGACATACCAAAATATAGCAGGCAGAATGATGCCCACCCTCAAAGATATTCCTAGTCCCTGGGATCTGTGACTATATGTTACATGACAAAGGAGAAGCTAGATTGCAGTTGGAATTAAATTTGCTGACATTAAAATGGGTCATACTGGATTATCCGGGTGGGTGCATTATAATCACAAACTTCATTAAAAATGGAAGAGGAAAGTGGAAGAAAATTAGGAGATGCTTCTAACTTTCTATAGAAGGGTGGTTAGAGAGACACAGTATTCCTAGCTTTGAAAATGGAGGAAGGGGACCATAGTCAAGGAATGCCTCTAGAATCTGGAAAATGTAAAGAAACAAATTTTTGCCCTAGAGTACCCAGAAAGGAAAACACTGACGATGACAACTTAGTTTTTATCCCAGAGATATCAATGTTGGAATTCTAGCCTAGAGGACTAAAAATAATATATTTGCATTCTTTTAAGCCACTAAATAGTAAGCTAATGCATAACAATAGGAATACTATGAAACTAACTCATGACACATTAAGAGGATAGGTACCTTAATTAACAGACATGAATGGTTTGTTACTTATTTCCTAAGGAAAGAGTTTCCTTAAGTTTCCAGGGTTTCTGAAGTCATCAATAACTATCTAACAAGGAGTGTCTCAATCATTTTTTAAAATTATAACCTGTCTTGGCTTATCATATATACAAATTAAACATACACACACACATATGTGTATATAAGTATATACACATATATCGGAGAAGGCAATGGCACCCCACTCCAGTACTCTTACCTGGAAAATTCCATGGACGGAGGAGCCTGGTAGGCTGCAGTCCACGGGGTCCCTGAGAGTTGGCTGCGACTCAGTGACTTCACTTTCACTTTTCACTTTCATGCATTGGAGAAGGAAATGGCAACCCACTCCAGTGTTCTTAAGGGTTTCTGAAATCATCAATAACTATCTAACAAGGAGTGTCTCAATCATTTTTTAAAATTATAACCTGTCTTGGCTTATCATATATACAAATTAAACATACACACACACATATGTGTATATAAGTATATACACATATATCGGAGAAGGCAATGGCACCCCACTCCAGTACTCTTACCTGGAAAATTCCATGGACGGAGGAGCCTGGTAGGCTGCAGTCCACGGGGTCCCTGAGAGTTGGCTGCGACTCAGTGACTTCACTTTCACTTTTCACTTTCATGCATTGGAGAAGGAAATGGCAACCCACTCCAGTGTTCTTGCTTGGAGAATCCCAGGGACAGAGGAGCCTGGTGGGCCCCCATCTATGGGGTTGTACAGAGTCGGACACGACTGAAGCAACTTAGCCGCATATATATATATATATATTTACATTTCAAAATGAATTGAACATAGTGACTTAAATCAGAGAAAAGAGGAAAGGAAGACTTTTGATTAAAATCCCCTTTTATATTTAAAATTACACTATATCACACTGTAGTTTCAAATCTGTGATATTCCACTCCACCTTTAAAATATTAATTTGCAAAAATGTGGAAGATGATTATGCTAAGTAAATATTCAAATTTAGCATCATTATTGCATATCCTCATAGGTATTTTTTTAGTTTTCAAATTTAGAAATGTGAAGAACTGAACATTTCAGTAGCTCCTGAGCTATCTTTGGAGGGAGGCTTATTACTCACTTGAGGGAGAATTTTAAACAGAAGTTTTACCTGATTGTTAGCACAGTCATTTTTAACTGTGAGTCTGTCAACCTTCTCAAGAAAAGAATCTAGAAGTTGTCCAGAATTTGCTGGAAAACAAGATATGGATACTGAAATGGCTTGCAAGCACTGAAGGAAAAAGACATCTGACCTCCATTGCTTAGGTGCATAGTCCCTCCGGTGTGTCCTTATACTGATTTTCACTAGTTATCATACAAATAAATAGAGGCTTCCTGGTCCTCTTGCCTGGAAAATCACATGGGCAGAGGAGCCTGGTGGGCTGAAGTCCATGGGGTTGTGAAGAGTCAGACACGACTGAGACTTCACTTTCACTTTTCACTTTCATGCACTGGAGAAGGAAATGGCAACCTACTCTAGTGTTCTTGCCTGGAGAATCTCAGGGACGGGAGAGCCTGGTGGGCTGCCGTCTATGGGGCCACGCAGAGTCGGATGTGATTGAGGCAACTTAGCAGCAGCAGCAGCAGCAGCAGGTGGCTCACTGGCAAAGAATCTGCCCCTCAATGCAGGAGACACTGGTTCAATCTTTGAGTCTGGGTGGGGAAGATTCCTTGTAGAAGGAAGTGGCATCTTTCCATTTTCCTGGGAAATCCCATGGACAGAGGAGCCTGGTGGGCTACAGTCCATGAAGTTGCAAAGAGTCAGACATGACTTACTAAATCAGTATGCACACACACACACATAGCAAATAAGTCCAACAAAAATAATCATATAAGCAGTAATAGTCTTACAAAGTAGTAATTATTTACTACTGTGCTGCTAGAAGCTAAACAAAGCTAATTTCTAGGCCATAAGAAGAAAAAGTCAAGGAAAAATTACTAGATCAACTGTTTCACATATTACTGAATAACTTCCAAAATATATATCTTTATTGTTGCTGTTTTATCCTTTTTGGCAATCAAAAAATGGCCTGAGAAAACTAGAAGGCCTAACTTATCTTCAATAACTAGTATTAGCTCTTCTTATTTCTGACAATTTTGACCACACACTGGTGAATTTACTTGAGAAGCAGATGGTAGTTTTAAAAATCTAGCAATCCCCAAAGAAAAGAATGCACTGTTGATTTTAAGGCTAATATTAAAGTGACACTCAGCCTTTTGTCTGACTGCCCTGCTGTGCTCAAACCTTCAAAGCATCCACCACTGAAGTCTGGTTAGTTATCGCTGGAATCTGAGCTTCACCTAGACCCCAGCTTGCTCTCTCTCTAATCCAGTGGCTCCTTCAGCCTTGCACTGCCTTTAATGTCATTTCTGAAGTTTGATTTCTTACCAAACTTACACGATATATTTTTCAATTTATCCTCCCCATTTCCTCATACCTTATCCTCCATCATTATCAAAAATACCTAAGACTTGGTATCTCTGGTTCAATTCAGCTCATAATATTTACTATACTTTCTAATATTTTAATGAGTAAGTTATCTCTAATCAAAGTTGATTATTACCATCATTGCTTTTCAGTGACATATCCATATTTCAGAGAGGTTTTGAAATGAGCTATTTTTTCAAGAATTAATTTTTTCCCCTTTTGGAAGTTAGAAAATTCACTAGAATAAGTTGACATATGAAATATCTTAATTTTTTTCAAAAGTAGATAATATGGTAGAGTTATAAATGTATTCTCAACAGAAGGAACAATGGGAAATAAAGCACAGAAGTAAGGAATATATAGTGAGACACTGGCTTAAGTGGATTTATTAATTGAAACTAAATACAATGTTCCCTTTTCTCTATATCACTTTCTGAACATGTATTTGAGTGTATGCAGGCATGCTGGAACAAAAATGGAACAAAATCTGTATCATTACTAAGATACAGTTTCAGAAATATACTCATCTAAATATTTAACAAATATTCAGTGAGTACCTAAATTGTAGTTTTGGAGCTGTGGTAGTTTTGGAGCTGGTCAATCATTGGTGAAAGGTAGAAGTGCTTGATCTAACTGGTGAATTGGTGAAATTTCACAAGAGAAGATAGATTTGATCAAATCAGTTTACATAAGACAATTTCCAAAATGAGTTTTGGAAACAGTGAGAGGGGATATGTATGGATAATAAGATGAGGGAAAGGTTGCTTGTTTTCTTTTTAGACATTTGTTCACTTGATCCAGCTTCTTAGAAACATACCAGGGACTTACGGAAGGAGCTACAATTAGAATCTGGAGGAATTGCCTTCACATTAGAATCTGTGTAGAGCTCTTTTTAGGCCCAGATAACAAAGTGTGCCCTTTTCTTCAGTTCTTGAGGTTCTCATGGCAAGTATACTGGGGTGGTTTGCCATTCCCTCCTCCATTCCCTCTTGGCAGGAAAGCTATGGCAAACGTAGACAGTGTATTGAAAAGCAGAAACACTACTCTGCCAACAAAGGTCCATATAGTCAAAGCTATGGTCTTCCCAGTGGTCAAGTATGGTCGTGAAAGCTGGACCATAAAGAAGGTGGAACACAGAAGAATTGATGCCTTTGAACTGTGGTGTTGGAGAAAACTCCTGAGAGTCCCTTGACAGCAAGGAGATCAACCTAGGCAATCTTAAGGGAAATCAACCCTGAATACTTGTTGGAAGAACTGATGCAGAAGTTGAAACTCCAGTATTTTGGCCATCTAATGCGAATAGCTGACTCATTGTAAAAGTCCCTGATGCTGGGAAAGATTGAGGGCAGAAAGAGAAGAGGGAGTCAGAGGATGAGATGGCTGGATGGCATCACCAATGCAATGGACACGAATTTGGGCAAACTTTGGGAGATGGTGAGGGACAGGGAAGCCTAGCGTGCTGTAGTCCATAGCATTGCAAAGACTCACAAATGACTGGGTGACTGAACAACAACAATAACAGTGTGAAATGGAGTCAGAGATGATGAGTTTTCTTTTTATTTACATTTGCATAGAAGAAATCTTGGCTTTGAAGTCTGTATAAAATGCAATGATACCTTAGAAGCTTAAAAATTTGTAGCTATTGGAGTAAAGGTCTTGATAACAACACCAGCTCTGTTAGCTTAGATTATACAAGGCTATTAAAAATGGTAGAATAAGTGCCAAGCCTCCAAATGACTTCCTAGAAGAAGTGGGTGAGATTTTCTGGGTAAGGGTATTTTAAATTTATAGTTGCTAAGAGACTCCCTTTGTTTTCACAGAGTGTTGGATTTGAGTTCAACTCTCTCTTGCATCAAAGTTTTAAAACAGTTTTAAAATGTTTTAAACTAAATTTCATCTTTATCATCAGTAACATGAAGATAATTAACAGATACAGCCTTAAGGGATTATTTTAGGACTACATTAGAGCAGGTAGAGTAATTAGCATGGTGATAGAATAGTGTAAATGCCTCCAAAATTAAAATTTTTAATTATTAAAAAGCCTCATTTAAAAATATGCATTAAAATATTAAGAACAATAATTTTACTTATGGATTTATATTAAACAAATATGGCTTCCCTGGTGGCTCAGCAGTAAAATAATCTTCCTTCAATACAGAAGATGTGGCAGGAGCCATGAGTTTAATCCCTGAGTTGGGAAGAGCCCTGGAGAAGGAAATTACACCCCATTTCAGTATTCTTGCCTGGAAAATTTCATGGACAGAGGAGCCTGATGGGCTACAGTCCATGGGGTTACAAAGAGTCAGACAGGACTTAGTGACTAACCACACAACACACATTAAACAAATGTATCAAGAAACAACCTCTAAATCATTATGCTTTACATAACTCATTCACTTAATAAAGTAATGTATTGAAGATATAAATATAGAATCTCCTTTTAGAGAGATTATTGAACACAATATACATAGTAAATGATCATTTTAAATGAATTATGATTAATTACATGAGAAAAGGGTATGCAGAATGATTTTTATAAAGCAACAAATTATATCAGGGAAACAACAAATTCTAAGTGTGCCACAGATTCTGCTGAGGACTGAAAGCAAAATGAGATTGAACTGAATGAAAACATTTTATGCGTGTTTCGGGTACAGAGAACAATATTGGAGAAGAAAGACGTTAAATATAAGCACTACAGTAAACTTTAGGCTCTGCAAGTAAGCTGACTCCATTGGGGTAGAAGTGGAGCAAGAGATATTAAATGTGCCAATGACCTATCTCTGCTAGACTCCTGCATAACCCGTAAGTACGAAGGAATGTGAAAAATATAGTATTGCTTTTTAGTGAAATGGTTTGCCATTCAGAATATCTTTAATATGGCATATGATTTTTTAAGTTAAATTAATTTATTTTAATTGGAGGCTAATTACAACATTCTATTGGTTTGATTTTTATACTATAAAAGTAGTATTTGGGTCCTGTAATTCCTGCTTGGGATACATAAATGGCATTGATAATATGTGGGAAATTCTTTAAGTTCTAATTACAGTACACAATGAGTATTGGCATTTAGAGGTAATGGTAAGTACTTTCACCCCAACAGATAAGCAAATGTACATTTATGAGTTCTGCATTTTAGGAAATGTATTTTGTTAAGTAAATATTAGTCATAGCTTTCGTTGCGGTATCTAGCCTTCTTGTGTTTTTGTTCATTAGCATAGCAATTTCATGATCCAGTGACATGGAGACCAGAATTTTATTTCCTGAATAGATTTCTTATAGACTAGAGAGTCTCTATCAAGCATACATAAACCAGAGTGGCCATTATTTGGTATATTTGATCTATGTAGATAGTAAATATGAATATCTTAAAGGCACAAAATGATATTTTGTCAACAATAGCAACCGATTTGTCTTATAAATCTATGGCTATTTTTCAGTATCTGAGTTTAGGATGCTATTGATATATCTATATCAATTTTATTTATAAATCCCAAATTATGCATCTCCATATATAAACTTATCATATTGGAAATTCAATAGCTCACATATCTGCCAAATATCTTCCCACTGACAGCCAGATATTATTTAAAAGTTTTGAAAATTAAACTTTCCTTGTGCAGTATAAGTGCTAAATATAAAATTTTGGAGCTTCCCAGGTGGCTCAGTGGTAAAGAGCCCAGCTACCAATGCACGAATCTCTGGAGATGCAGGCTTGATCTCTGGCTTAGGAAGATCCCTGGAGGAGGAAATGGCAACCCACTTCAGTATCTGCCTGGAAAATCTCATGGACAGAGGAGCCTGGTGGGCTACAGTCTATGGGGTCACAAAGAATCAGACACAATTGAGTAACTGAGTAAACACGCAAAAAACTTTTAGAATGGCCTATATAGTAATGGGTTTATTATGAACAATGGCATTCTCTTGATCTACTTTATTAAAAAATCCACCTTATTAGTGAGACTTGAGTTATAAACATTGTCATTGGGAGTTAGATAAATGCAAAACCCATCACAAGGAATTATCTATGGAGATTCAGCACAATTGCTGTTCACCTTCCTTGTTACAGGCAAAGTTCTTGAAAATTTTATTTAGAGCTATAAGAAAGAAAATTGTTTATGTGTTATATTATGAAACAATATAACACCAAATTATATAAACTATATAGCTAACATTTTATACTCTTTGAATAACAGCAGAACCCCTTCAATTTTAAATCTAAAGAGAAAGAGAAGAAAACCTCAATGATAACTTAATACAGTTAAAAATTAACTTTCAATCAATAAACCTTCACTTTAGAGTCTCAGATGACCTTACTACTGAATAATATTTTGATTGACAGGGAACATTTCAGAGGTTGAAGTATCATTCTTAGGTAGGAATATATATATATATATATATACACACACATACATATATGATCTTAGTTCACAGCCATTCTCATACACATTCTCTATGTATATCTGTATTATCTATATACATATTTATACTCACAGAGAGAGACAGAAACAGAGAAAGAGAGGGTAAGAGAAAGAGAGTTAGGAGGGTGCTGGGAGCCAGCATGAGGAATCCTGCCCATGGCAAAGGTCATAAGGAAGGAAGCCTGACAAAACACAAGGACATGATCAGGCTTCAGGGATTCCACCTGGAATTACCTGAGCATCCACCCCACAGAAACCAGAGTCTGCCTGCTTTACTGTGTTATACTTTCCACCTACTCTTCTGACCCTCCCACCACCTTTTTCCGGAAAAGGTTAATTTAGAGCTTTTAGATAATAAATCTCCTGGGCATAAAAGAGTGTTTCAATCCAAAAACCCCTCTGATGGCTTTCTAGCCTGCCTGCCAGACTCTTACAGCTGTGCATGTGATTGCAGCCTCCCAACCGCAAGAGGCACAGGAAGCTTAAAACATCCTAGGAATGCAGGGGCTTCTGAGGAGTCAAAACTATTAGAATAGGACTAATTAAAGGTTTCATTTGTTGAGCCAATACTTGCTGCCAAATTTTCATATCTTTTATTTGTAGATATAGTTGGTATATAGAAAAAACAGATAGTGGCCCTGGCATTAGCAACATTAGATCTTTGAGTTAAGTATTTTCTTTGTTATAGCCCACTGCACCTTTGTTCTACAGGAATGTAACTTTATTTATTACTTTGAAGGTGATGCAGAATGAAGAAAAAAAAAAAAACACTTCTAGGGAAAGAGTTTTTTGGTTGATAGATATTTATCTAGGAAGAGAGCCATAAAAATGTTAACAGACCTCTTGGCCAGAAGATAATGTAAGCCACCTGAGACCTTTTGTATACGGGAAGGTATGCAAAAAGAAAGCCTGGGCTCAATGAGGGTCAGGACGGCTGCCCCTGCATAACTCTACACATTCCATTATTTCTTTATGTACAACTTGGGGTATATAAGCTGATTTTGAAAAATAAAGTTGAGAGTCTTGCACCGATGCTGGGCTCCCCCATGTCATTCTTTTCTCCTCTTTTCCGGCTGAATTCCCATTTGGATCAGGGAGGCTCACCAAGTCTACTTACTTGCCCTGGCTTCTAAGATCCATGCGAGAGGGAGCCCAAGGCAGGGCACCGTCTGCTATTCAAGTGGGTGCCAGTGGCCTAACATAGATGGTGCAAACTTCTTGTCTCGAAGTTTTATTGGTTTTCCCCATAAACCAAGTTATTTAGATTCTTTTTCTCCACTAATATTTCCTACTACACTATCCATTTCTAATCCTTCTATATATCTCTAAATAAATAAGTTTTTCCTCGCCTATCTGTCTCCCCTTTGAATCACACTGGATCCACCGGGGCTGGACTCTGGCAGGAGGGAACAAGGAAGGGGCAGTGAGGGATAACAATTTGTGGAGCGCACTCTGCAGAAAGAGAGAGGCAGTGGAACTTCCCTCAGCAAAGCCAAGGGGTCCTGAGGAGAGGTGAGCCTGCTGCCTGCCAACCCAGCCCCCCGGCGAGTGAGAGACTATCAGATGCGACAGGGGTTCTGTCTAAGTAGTCCGCTTTATTGCTGAAAAATCCCAGGTTATATAGGCAAGCAGAGGGGTTTTAGGAGGCACTTTCCGTAGTTGCACCAATCACGTTAAAGGTCAAATCGTCATGTGCCTTAATTCTAATAGGAGTCTATGGAGATCACACACTGTCTACGAGCACAGAAATCAAGAGAGCCAATCAAAAAACTTAGACAAACAACATAGACCATGCCCCCATCTCTTCCACCAGGCACCATCTTAGTTTCTGACTGCAAAGCTAGCCCCTTTGTTTTTAAGGTTTCCCATTTAGGTCTCCACAATTATTCTAATGTGAGATATTTTCTATTTATTTATTTTGTTGAAAAGACAAGATATCATAATGAACTCTATATGAGAGAATCTTTAAAACATTTTTAAAGTTCTGTCTTGACTGGAGACAAATATTTGATGATATATCTTAGAAGAGGATATGTATAATACTTTCTATTTCATTGTTGTGGTTTATTTTTAAGCCTCTCAGAAACTGAAATGGGAAGTCCAAGGAAAACTGTTTTCCAGAATATAACTTTAGGAGGTACCCTTTGGTTCAGTTCAGTTCAGTTGCTCAGTCATGTCTGACTCATTGCAACCCCATGAATCGCAGCACACCAGGCCTCCTTGTCCATCACCATCTCTCAAAATTCACTCAGGCTCACATCCATCGAGTCAGTGATGCCATCCAGCCATCTCATCCTTGGTTGTCCCCTTCTCCTCCTGCCCCCAATCCCTCCCAGCATCAGAGTCTTTTCCAATGAGTCAACTCTTTGCATAAGGTGGCCAAAGTACTGGAGCTTCCGCTTCAGCATCATTCCTTCCAAAGAAATCCCAGGGTTGATCTCCTTCAGAATGGACTGGTTGGATCTCCTTGCAGTCTAAGGGACTCTCAAGAGTTTTCTCCAACACTACAGCTCAAAAGCATCAATTCTTCTGTGCTCAGCCTTCTTCACAGTCCAACTCTCACATCCATACATGACCACAGGAAAAACCATAGACTTGACTAGATGGACCTTAGTCGGCAAAGTAATGTCTCTGCTTTTGCATATACTATTTAGGTTGGTCATAACTTTTCTTCCAAGGAGTAAGCATCTTTTAATTTCATGGACTTCTTCACAGTCCAACTCTCACATCCATACATGACCACAGGAAAAACCATAGACTTGACTAGATGGACCTTAGTCGGCAAAGTAATGTCTCTGCTTTTGCATATACTATTTAGGTTGGTCATAACTTTTCTTCCAAGGAGTAAGCATCTTTTAATTTCATGGCTGCAGTCACCATCCACAGTGATTTTGGAGCCCCCCCAAAATAAAGTCTGACACTGTTTCCACTGTTTCTCCATCTATTTCCCATGAAGTGATGGGACCGGATGCCATGATCTTGGTTTTCTGAATGTTGAGCTTTAAGCCAACTTTTTCACTCTCCTCTTTCACTTTCATCAAGAGGCTTTTTAGCTCCTCTTCACTTTCTGCCATAAGGGTGGTATCATCTGCATATCTGAGGTTAATCCTTAATTTAGAGCATAGACTGCTCAGAAGTTATTTCCATAAGTGTATGTATATTTCACTATAGAGTCTAACTAGTCAACATTTTTAAAAAATTCAATTTAACCTGGAAACCTCATAGAAAGGCAATTGAAGAGATATCTTTGGTCATATATAGGACAGGTTTTATGGTTTTCATGAAGGGGTAACATGTCCTGTAGATCTTTTAATTACAAATGCAGGCATTTAAAACTTGGTCCACATATATCTGAATTAAGGACCAACTTATAATTTAAAGTATTGGTAAAGGTCTGGGTCTTTACCATTGTTAAAGGTGTACAGTAAACTGGAATAATATGAAACACTACTTTTCTCTATTCAAGACAAGAACTGTATCCACGTAACCCTCTATTCCCTTCCCAATTCTTAACACTCAAAGTAATTAATATTTGATAGACAAACATTAAATGTAAAATATTAAGTATTGAAAGAAAGTAAAAAGGAGTAAAAGTACTAAGAAAAAAAAAAACTCTGAATGCAAATAGGTAACAGACGTTATGGTAATCCAAAATTTATAGGTAGGTTTACAAATAAATTGAATGTATAAATATGTAATTATTTTCATTAACTCACACAAAATTATTATTTTAAATATTTATGCAACATGAACTAAAGTTGAATATTAATAAAGAATTATGTAAAAGAAGGTTGTAATATGAAATTGTAAGGTCTCATATTCTCAAATACAGACAAACTATACCAGAGATAATTTACTGGGTTTCTGAGGACTTAGTATATTTTCAGAATGATATTTTTATATTTTCAGAATGACATTTTTTATTCTCAGATTGATGCTGACTCAAATTTCTCATATTTACAGAGTGTATAAGTGTCCTCAAGCTTGAGAAAACAGGTAATCTGATACTCTTTCTGCAAGCTCTGTGGACATAAAGGGAATTCTCAGGTAGTCATCAGGTAGCATTCCCTTCTCTTACAGCCCTGATATGGCACATAGGTATAGTGGAAACGTGACACAGAGTGGAAGTATCAATATCTTCAGGCTGTATGGCATAATATGCTCTTATTTCTAACTTAAGTTGTTCTTTAGAGATTCCAGAATGTTAAAGCTACAAGCCATGATTTGAAGAGTTTGATAATTTTAGTCTTATGTTCACCGAAGTCAGTTTCTCCATTAGGGATAGGAGAGATATTGTTTTTAATTCATGAATAATATGAATATTTTTTTCTGTGATTATTCAGATAATGTTCCATTTCTTGAATTTTAAATGATTCACTAAATTAAAGGCAAAGCTGTTATAGTAGTATATTTGCCATGGGCCATAACCATGATTATGGTTTCTCTCTGTAACTGTGCTATTTCAGATATCATCTTAATACAGGATTCAAATGGCATGTGTTAATTAGATGTGAATTTTAGTATTATCAATAATGAAAAATGGAAAAAAATATGTCATGCCGTAATATGATATGCACAAGTTCCAAGGATCTGTTAAATATAACTAGATAAAGTAAATGTATACATTTCAATTAAAATAGCAATATATTGGCTCTATAACGGATGGTTTTCTAAGAGATTTTATCTTTACTTATCTTGCTATAGGAAAGTTAAGCTATAGCTTTTAATATTTAGCCCAGAGAAAACAATGTTTCCTGGCTTTTGGGTATTGAAGTGCTAAATAGATTGAGGAAAGTAGGATTCAGGTTTTCATCTGGGTATTTGGATATCTGTTACATGTATTCAGCGGCTTTTGTGACAGATATTATTAGAACATTGATCAATAGATAATTAAATAAAGTTCCTTTCAGTTATTCTGAATGAAATCTTTAACATCCTCAAAGACCTCTCTTTGACTCGGCATATATAGCTACTTATAGTTAAATCTTTGCAAATTTATATCTCCTGGTTCTCACAATTTTCTCATCATTTTAATCCCTTCCAGGCACCAATCTGTGGCTTCATCTTAACATAATGAACTAACCTCATGATCAGTTTCTCTTTTTGTCCACCAGTGTTTCATCTGTCATCATTTTATTTCCCCCTTCAATACTCTTCCATTATTCAATCCATATGCCTCCTATAGTATAAGAAATTTTGATATGTGTATATACATGTAGATGGACAGATATAATTATACAAATATATATGTATAATTATATACATACATTTTTTCATAGTCATGTTTCCACTTAGAAAATATGCTCATAACTATTCCTCCCATCATCAAGGTAAAGTCCTAAATAACTGAGGAGAGAGGGGAAAGAGAGAGAGAGATTTTTAAACAACATCAAGAGGTCATGATATTATGTTTCAGCGAGTCACCTGATTGAAGAAGAATGGCACCAAGCAACAAGAAAAGCATTTACTCTAAAATACGATTATTATTAAATGTGTATTAAGCATTAACTATGGACCAGGTGATTCTAGGAACTTAGGAGAAACTATTTGCCCTAAACTCACAGAACTAGCAAATGATAAAGACACAAATTGTTCTAATGAAACTACTTCTTTAATGCTTCCAGCAATTTAAGTTTAATCCCACTGATAAATCAACTTGATGTCTTGTCTCTTCTTGCTCTCTCAATCTCCCCGAAAATGAGTGCCTTTCCTTACCTACCATTAACTTTATGGTCATTTGTCCTGGGGAGAATTCATCACCGTTATCAAGGCCTTGTTGTTACAGATGTATCCAGCCCTTTGGCAAGTGAGCTCCCCTGTAGTCTTTGTACAGGTCTTGCTGTCCATTCATGCATTTTTGGATGTTTTATTTTCCACAGGGCTCTTGGTGTGTTATTGAATCTGCCTGGAGATAACTGAAATCAGTAGGAAAAACTGTGAAAACAAAAAGTCTAATTAGTTCATTGATAGCTACAAAAATTTTTTACCATAATGTCTATCTTCCTAACTCTATCATCACTATTCAAGTGAATTTAGTGTTTGAAATATTTTCAGGCCATTCTGCGACCAGTATCCATTAAGAAAAACAAAGCAGCCATTTAATTTTTGTCAATTTCCTATACCAAATCCATATGTAGACTGAATGTCATTGTAATATTGCTAATTTTATCACCTTTTGTGCAAAATTATATTATAAAGACTGTTTTTTAGCCATCTCAGAGACATATGGAGTGTAGGGAGTGAAAATTAATTTGTTTTTGAACGAACGTTTCTTTGCCCAGTACACTATAACTATCACACTTTAAAGAAAGCTCTTCAAGTTTCAGCTGTTTGGCATTACAATAATTGTCTAGCATTGTTGAGAGCATTTTCAAAGTTCAGCAGTAGTAGTGAAGTCAGGCTCATTTGAAACACAAGGCGTTATCAAAACACCTAGGATGTGAGAAGGATATCACAAAGTTGCTTCTAAAACTAGTTTAACTCTTAGGTGTACATTTCAAGTCCTTGGATGGCTCTAAGCTGTTGCCAAAGAGTTTTCTGTGAATGGAAAACAATTACGAAGAGCAAGATACTGGAGTGTAGAGACTCCCTTTGATGGGACATGGTAATGACAGGGGGGCAGGGAGGTAGGTGGGTGGGTGGGGCTTGGTGTGTGTGTGTGTGTGTGTGTGTGTGTGTGTGTGTAGAAAAGTTGAATTGCTGACTCACATTGAAGCTTCTGATTATAAAATGTTTTAAAATTAATGAGGATCTTTTTATAGATACTCTAGCTTAAATTGTAACTACATTTGTAATGAAAATAATTCATTCTACTCTGAGTTCTTGTATCCATTTACCCCACAAATATTCAGTTTACACTGACCATATGTTAGTGAGTATTCTAGAAACTAGGGATGTAGTGACAAAGCCCACAGAGAAGATAGCTAATCCCATGAAATGTTCTGTCCAAGCAGTTTCTCAGAACTTCTAAGAATCAGAATAAGGAGCACTGGCATTCTGGAAGTCATAGGGAAAATGTTAGCTATATGGGAAATTAAATCACACAACAAAAATTAGATATTATAAAGAAAGAAATAATAGTACCTTTATTGAGATGGAGGGTAAAATGGCATTTACTAGAGGAGAAAAATATTAAGGGTAAAATACTGGAAATCACTATTATTTTGAATGATTATTTAATTCCAAAATCAAGTCGTATCACAAAACAAGTTGTTAGGGGGGATGGGCTATCTGGTAACAGAACTTTTAACATTACTGGAAACGGCCAAGAGAAACAATGAAAAGATGAATGTTTAATGGGCCATACATTTTTTTTTTCATTTGAAATCACCACCTAATTCAGAATAGAGTGAATTTAATAATTCTTATCAATATTTTCATTCATGTTACTCTTTCTGAAGAACTATGTGTCTTACTCTGCATCTGTATAAGAGAATATTTATTTTGGCAGAGTAATCATCTGAAATAACCTTTCCTCAGCTGGTAGACATATGCTATTTTATCAAAGACATGAAACAGATAGCTGCTAAGAATTTCTTTTTTCTTCTTTGTTTTTTAATTTAAATTTATTTATTTTAACTGGAGGCTAATTACTTTACAATACTGTATTGGTTTTGCCATACATCAACATGAATCTGCCATGGATGTACACGTGGTCCCCATTCTGAACCCCCCTCCCACCACCCTCCCTGTACCATCCCTTTGGGTCATCCCAGTGCACCAGCCCCAAGCATCCTGTATCTTGCAACAAACCTAGACTGACAATTCATTTCTTATATGATATTATGCATGTTTCAATGCCATTCTCCCAAATCATCCCACCCTCTCCCTCTCCCAGAGTCCAAAAGACTGTTCTATACATCTGTGTCTCTTTTGCTGTCTCACATACAGGGTTATTGTTACCATCTTTCTAAATTCCATATATATCCATTAGTATACTGTATTGGTTTCTTTCTTCCTGGCTTACTTCACTCTGTATAATCCGCACCAGTTTCATCCACCTATTAGAGCTGTTTCAAATGTATTCTTTTTAAAGAATTCAGCATCAGGCTTTTTGATCCAGTGTCAAGAAATCTTCATAAATGTTTTTTTCCTATTGTAAAAAAAATGACCAATGTCAACATCACAATATCAATATTTTCTCTTCTTTTGGATTAACTTGAGTTCCTTTTAAGTTGGAGCTTTTACTCAGTAATAAGATATACAACTTTGAGTCTAGAAATATGCTAAAATATCAATGCCAAGAAATATTTTGAACTTGTTCTTTTTATACTGGAATTTTGTTTGATTTGTAACTTTTACCCTTTTTGCCCCTTTCTTAGTTGCTAGTAACCTCTTGCCTTGCATGACTTTTATCATAGATAATGTATCTTTTTCATATCATGGAAACTGAACCACTATCCTGACTTAATTGACAGAATAATCAAGGTTTAAGTTATTGCTTTATTACAGTTATGAAAGCATTTGTACTCACATAATATAGTTTGCCTAGTTATCACCTTCCACCTTAACCTCTACATATATACCTTATATTTAACTTATACTTCTGACATTCTGTGTCTACAAATTTAAAAATCTTTCTACAAGAATTGAGAGTGAGAAACATTTGTGATAAACAGAAGGTGTTGAGAAGTCATTACTGAGTTGAATGAAGTCTCAAAAATGGCAAGTCTTTGTCCTATGATCCTTAATGGAAAATATTAATGTGAAATTGTGTTTCAATAATTAATGAAAATAAGCTGTACAGCCGTAAACCTATTGTGGGCTACTCTTCCAAAATTACTAAAACTGTATAGGTCATATATTAGGCTAGGTGCCAGGAGAACAAAGACAAGATGCAGTCCTTAATTTCCAGAATCACATAGTCTAACAAGAGGTACAAATGAATAATTAAGACACTTTATAGGGGGACTTCCCTGGTTGCCCAGTAGTTGAGAATCCACCACCAATGCAGTTTCCAGGTCAGGAACTAAGACCCTACATGGTGCAGGGAAACTAAGCCTGTATGCCGCAATTAGAGAAGCCAGCTAGCTGCAGTTACTGAGCCCATGCTCTGCAACAAGCGAAGCTGGCGTGCCTCAACCAGAGAAGGCCTGGGTGCTGCAGTGAAGACTCAGGCAAAATAAAAAGTAAACAACAACAACAAAAAGACACTTGATAAAAATTGCTACTTGTAGGTAACTACGGATATGACAATTTCCCCTGTGATGCAAATGTAGCAATTGTAGCACAAGGCATATGATTTGGGCATTGAAGACAAGTTTGCATCTCTGTGAAGAGAGAAGAAAGATGAACTCAGGTAGCAGAAGTCATGTTGACAGAGGCACTGAGGTAGAATAGAGAATCTTATAGGCTTCTTGAACAATTGAACCCGAGTTTTATACAGGTTACTTGCAGGGATCAATCTTGTTGGATATATACAGAAAAGGGTATATAGACTGCGTGCGATGCCAGGCTAATTAATTTGGATATTGGAAATAAAATGCTGGTGATAGAATTAGAACATCTAAAGAAGAAAAAAAAAGAGATACTTAACAAAATGCAATGCAGATTGGTATTTGCCAATTATAATAAGCCTGTAAGAGATCCCTCACTCAGTTTCCAAAATGTGAATACAAATGTATCTCAAATGTTTGAAAAATACTAACCATCATAGCCAAAATCCTAAATTTTACACACTTCTTAAGTGAAATTAAATTCATAGGGTTTTTCTTGGAGAGAGGCAGCACCACATGGATTGAACTAGTACCCCTCTCCCCCTCCCCATCCCCTGCAGTGGTAGTGCAGAGTCTTAACCACTGGGAAGTCTCTAGATATACAGAATTTTATATGTGTTTTCTAGTTTTAGTTTTTACTATCAGAGATGTAACACATAGCAGTTTACTTATCAACCAAGAAGCAGATACTAGGGTTTCCGAATTAGAAATAAGACTTACATCTGCCAGTGCAAGAAAAAATATTACAAAAGTAAGTAGACAGCACAAAGCATTTACTATCACTGTTCAAGATAAGAGGGTGTAGACTAAAGCAGCATACCTTAGAGATGAGACTCCAAGTCACCACCATAAAACAAATATCACAATAAAACATGTTATAGGCACATTAGGGCTTCTCAGTGCATATAAAAGCTATGTTTATATTATACTGTACTGATTAAGTGTGCAACTGCATTATGCCTAAAAATGCAATGTATCTATCTAAATTTTAAAATACTTTATTGCTAAGAAAGGCTAATCATCTCTGAGCCTTCAGTGAATCCAAATCTTTCTGAAACAGTAATTAAAATCTTTGATCACAGGTCACTATAAAATACAACAAGCAGCGAGTCTGAAATGTGAGAATTATCAATGTGATAATTATTAATTATTATCCTAACCTATTAATTATTAATTAATTATCCCTATTATTAATTATTATAATTATTAATTATTAATAATTATTAATTATTATCCCTATCCCTATTAATTATTAACCCTAACCCTAACCCTAACCCTAACCCAAATGTGAGAATTATCATGTGATAGAGATACATGAAGTGAGAAATGCTGTTGGAAAAAACGACTTGCTGAATGTGTGGTTACCACAAACTTTCAATTTGTGAAGAATGCAGTATCTGCAAAGCAAAGAACAGTAATACAAGGAACGCCTGTAATAGAAACTTTGAAAACAGTGCACAGATAGATTTTATTGTGAATGCTTTGCTTGCCTTCACTCCCAAATACACAAAAATGAAAGAAAAAGTGAAAACTTATGGACAATTTGAGAATATATATATCAAGGTACTTAAAATTAGTAATTAAGCCATGGATTTAATTGGATATCAGAAACAAAAAATAAGTACCTAAGACTGGAAAAAAAAAACAAAAGTTGACTTTTTACGGTAGGTGGCGTTTTCTGTTTTATTTTTTTCCACATAGCACTCTATGCCAGAAAACAATAATTTCTGTGACATGTTGAGAAAGTATGCTTTCCATATAATGGATTAGACATATGTCATCTAACTATCTTAATAATTTTTAATATTTCTTCCAGCTAATTATTCTAACTAAGGCAAAACTCAAAAATCAATCTATCAGAAAAGAGGAGACATGTTATTAAGAAATAGTGTCAGTGACTATTGGATTTATATTCAAAAAA
>SJYC01036275.1:0-60304 GCA_006408675.1 Madoqua kirkii | reverse complement strand
AAAAAAAAAGAAAAAAGAAAAAAATAGCTGCTTCACATCTTCTGGTCAAAGTAGTCTCCTGACTGCAATAGGGCCCTTTCCCCATTGCGGTAAAACCATTTATCAACATTGCAATAATTCCTTTAAATAAAGTATCTCCTTAATAAAACAACAACAACACAACAACATAAAACTTTAAACAAACCAAAGTCTAGAGAGCTGAAAATATAAATTAAGTGGAATAAATTTCAGAAAGTGACAAGCCCTTCATAGAGGAAAAAGGAAATACTCTGCTTATTCCAGGATGAGCTGGAATTCCAGGAGAAGGGAATCTAATACAAATGGGGTTAAAAATGCCAATTTTTTATTATGGAAAAGATTGTGATTAAAAAAAAAAAAAGTTTAAAGAGGGTAGAAGGCTTCCCTGGTGGCTCAATTGGTAAAAAATCTGCTTGCAGTGTGGGGGACCTGGATTTGATCACTGGGTTGGGAAGATCTCCTGGAGAAGGGAACGGCTACCCACTCCAGTATTCTGGCCTGGAGAATTCTATCTACTATATATTGCGTAGGATCAGACAAGATGGAGCAACTCTCACTTTCACAAGAATCATGCAAGCATTTTTTAAAGATCCATTTTGAAGCCATTTTGCTTGCTAATCAAAAAATTAATGTTCTATGATACAAAAAAGTTGTATCATAAAACTAAAAACAAAAGCCCAAGACATAAAGACTCTGGAAGAAAACAGGATAATACCTTTGCAGTGATTGTATAGCTATAGGTATACTGGACAGAATAAGAAAAAAAAATAGCAATAAAAGAAAACCACAA
The DNA here is from genome assembly GCA_006408675.1 of Madoqua kirkii. Lineage (NCBI taxonomy): Eukaryota > Metazoa > Chordata > Mammalia > Artiodactyla > Bovidae > Madoqua > Madoqua kirkii. The sequence goes on along the minus strand of SJYC01036275.1, from coordinate 59,496 downwards.
ATTTGTCTTCTCAAAACCAAAATCTTTTATTGATCAAAAACAGCGATTAAAATGAATGGACAAGGTTCTGATTAGGAAAAAGTTATACTGATTAAGATACAAGTTCTAGTATGTGAATCTCACAAAGCACTTGCATCTACTTTTTAATAAAGACTCATAAACAAAATAAAGACAAATTATTCAAAATGAAATAGGCTAATCAGACTTTGTTAAGAATTCAGGAATTACATGCAGATGTAGATGGGGAAACAACGAAAACATTGAGTCACTATTTTATCGGGCTTCAAAATTACTGCAGATAGTGACTGTAGCCAATTAAAAGATGGTTGCTCCTTGAAAGGAAAAATATGACCAATCTAGACAGCATATTAAAAGCAGAAACATTACTTTGCTAACCAAGGTCTATTTAGTCAAAGCTGTGTTTTTTCCAGTACTTGTGTATGGATGAGAGAGTTGTGGTGGCAAAGAGTTGGGCATGACTAAAGTGACTGAGTACACACATACACAAATAGAAACTAGGGAGTTAATACTGGTTCATTTAATAGCAATCATTGACTGCGAGGAGATCCAACCAGTCCATCCTAAAGATCAGTCCTGGGTGTTCAATGGAAGGACTGATGTTGAAGCAGAAATTCCAATACTTTGGCCACCTGATGCAAAGAGCTGACTCACTGGAAAAGATCCTGATGCTGGGAAAGATTGAGGGCAGGAGGAGAAGGGGACGACAGAGGATGAGATGGTTGGATGGCATCACCGACTCAACGGACATGGGTTTGTGTGGACTCTGGACTCTGGGTTGGTGATGGACAGGGAGGCCTGGTGTGCTGCGGTTCATGGGGTTGCAGAGTCGGACATGACTCAGCAACTGAAGTGAACTGACAGAGGGATCTATGCACTCTTCCTAATGAGATTCTATTGTTGGATACTCAGTTTTTGGTTGCTTCAGGAACAAAAGGGCCTCCTCATGAGGGTGAAAGAGGAGACTGAAAAAGCTGGCTTAAAACAACATTCAAGACTAAGATCATGACATCTGGTTCCATCACTTTATGGCAATTAGATGGGGGAAAAGTGGAAACAGTGACTTGGGTTCCAAAATCACTGTGGATGGTGACTGCAGCCATGAAATTAAATGATGCTTGCTTCTTGGATGAAAATAGAGAGCCTATTAAAGAGCAGAGACATCACTTTAATGATAATGGGCCTATATAGTTAATGCTATAGTTTTTCTAGTAGTCATATACAGATGTAAGACTTGGACTATAAAAAAGGCTGAGCACTGAAAAATTGATGTTTTTAACTGTGGTGTTGGAAAAGACTTGAAAGTTCCCTGGACTGCAAGGAGATCAAACCAGTCAGTTCTAAAGTAAATCAACCCTGAATATACACTGGAAGGACTGATGCTGAAATTGAAGCTCCAATACTTCGGCCAACTAATGCAAAAAGCCGACTCATTGGAAAAGACCCTGATGTTAGGAAATATAGAAGACAGGAGAAGAAGGGTATGACAGAGGACGAAATGGTTGGATCGCATTACCAACTCAACGGGACATGACTTTGAGCAAGCTCTGGGAGATGGTGATGGACAGAGAAGCCTGGCATGCTGCAGTCCATGGGTATGCAATGAGTTGGACATGGTTGAGTAACTGAACAACAACAATTAAATAATAATTATTATTTAATAATTAATTAAATAATAATAATAATTAAATAATAATAATATTATATGTATAAGCACCTAAAAATAGCATTTAAATGGACAAAATTAACTAAACAAAAATACTGATTGAACTAAAGGGAAGAATGTGTATGCGTGCTCGGTCTCTCAGTTGTGTCTGGCTGTTTGCGATCCTATAATCAGCCTGCCAGGCTCTTCTGTCCATGGGATTATACAGGCAAGAATACTGGAGTGGGTTACCATTTCCTCCAAAGAGTCAGACATAACTTAGGAACTAAATCACCAGGTGATGAAACAGACTCATGATGCACACTGCTTTCTTCCAGCCCAGGGAGGCTGTGACTCTATGGTCACTATTATCCAAACTCAACTATATTGGCAGCACAGAGAGAAGCAGGCTGTGGAGAAACTGTAGAATCAGAACAACACCATTTTTAGAATAGTTTGGGAATATACACTGTTCAAATTGAACAAATGTATTCAGTTCTCTCATTCCATGGACCAACCATTTTAACACTTTATTTCATTAATTAATACTAATTTACACCAAAGAGTCCATAAAACATTGATGTTTATTGGCATAATATTCATGAAAGAATGGACAGAGAACAGTCTGGATTGCTTCACTGAAAAAAATGTATGCTTGCCACACACATACCATATCTTTTACAAGAATCAGAGAGTTTTGTGACTCTGACCAGGAATAAGTGTTCTCCTTAGACTAGAAATGCTGAATAGAGAGATTCATTTCCTGATCTCATTGACAGTGAGAGAAACTCACCATGATCAGTTTATACGACCCTGATCCTCTGATCACAGGGATGATAACACATATCAGCCAAGGCCAACATGTAAAACTAAAACTAAACTGAGATCACAAGAATTGGAATGATGATGGAGCTGAGAAACTGACTCTGGGCCAGGAAATACTGAGACCACTTGCCAGGAAAACATACCAGTGTCTTAGGTTAGTATCCTTTTCTAAACTTGATAATTCTGTTTAACTTTTGATTATGTGGGCCAATAACTTCCTTTGGCTGAGGTTTGGCAGGGTTGGTTTATTTTGCTTTCTTTCAAAAAATACTTTGAAAAAGTAATTTCAATGAAATTATATTGTGCATGCAGTAGAATTCAATAAGAAAAAGAAACACTTAAGCCTATACTGATAAATATGTAATATCTGCCTTTCTGTAATTGTGATGACTTGCACTTCATCAAGGTCAGTCAGAACATATGCACTAAATGTGTCTGCCTGAATTAGCTTTCATTTTAAATTTTATACTGGTGTTGAGTGGTAGCTTCCCATTTATTCTCTACATGGGAGCATAAAGGAAAAATAAAAGAGGAAAATGTCTGAACTATGTAGACAGAAAAGTGTTTGTTTAATTGATCTTGGGTAGTCTTTTGCAAGAATAGATGCTTGTAATTTAGTACACTAAAAAAAAAAGTTCCTATATTTATCTTGAAAAAAAAACAGTTCCTATATTTATCTTAGTTTAAGTCAAAACCAAAATCCAATATAAACATATGTTAAAGAACACAATTTATCTGTCAGTAAAGCTTATCATGCCTCTGATCCCTGACGATAATTGTGACATTATATAAGTGCAAAATACTGTCCCATTAAAAGAACAGTGATTGAAAATTTTCATGTCAAAATAGTTGGTAGATTTTGATCATCAATTTATGAAGCAGACTATTCAAACAAGTTATCAGAGTATTAGGAATTTTAATGAGACAATGAAAATAAAATAAAAACACAATGAAAAATTTATGTAACACCTTTATACAATTCTGGATAAAAGTGAAGAGAGCTAAGATATGTGATACAGGTTTTACATTGCCCATTTGGTAAAGATGTGTCTAGTAGATTATTTCATCCTTGTCTTTGTTTATACAATAATGAAGTTAATTCCTATCTTATTACACATGCTTTTTTGATCTTATATGAAAGTGTCTTTAAAAATGAAGCAATAATGAAAAATCATTGGCTACCTGATGTGAAGAGCCAACTCATTGGAAAAGACCCTGATGCTGGGAAAGACTGAAGGCAATCAGTCCAAGGGGTAGCAAAGAGTTGGACACCACTTAGCAACTGAACAACAATAACAATGAAGAATCACCTCTGGAACAAGAATTGCAAAAATTAAAAATAAAAACCTGTCTTTCTCTAAATATAATGATAATACTTTAAAAAATTAGATCAAACCAATAAATTAACCTTTTCAGATCTCTGGATGTTAACCAAAGACTTGTAAAAATCAGAGAAAAATTTATTCAAGAAAAATAGATGAATCTCAGTAAAACCACCAAGCTCTAGGGTATCTTGACACACCCTATTCTCAGCCTCTTTCCCTAGCTCCACGACACCATTTCAACAAACCTTGGAACTACAGACAGCATCCTACCAGCCACTGTAGGAATTGAATGAGTTGAGATCCTTCCCAAAGTGTTGCTCCCAGAGAATTCCTATTTAATTCATTTGTACTCATGGAAGTGGCTTGATAGATATATTTCAGGGTTTGTCTTTATCTTAGTTGACTTAGAGCTCTCTCTGTGTAAACAGCAGCTCTATCTCTAAGGTATTTGGGAAAAATAATCAGCAGAAAGTGTTTAACATTGTAGCTGACTGAAGTGGCAGCAAGTTAGGGTTAACAGTAGGGTGATCAAAATACTTAAGGAAAAACTGGGAATGATGAGTCTGGGAAATGTTCCAATAAATTTGCTGGGATCTAGAAGGCCACAGAATATACACAGCAATAGACATTTCTAGAAAAGATATGAGAAGGCCCTAAAGTTTCACCTCTGGCTGACCTTGCAAAAGCAAATGATTAAGCTTAGGGCAGAGGTGAAGGACTAACTCCCAGAACACAGAGAATTCTCAGCAAACTCTGGGAGACTTACTAGTTTAGGACACTTAATGGAACATCTGTCCAATGACTAGCTGACTACCAGGCTAATTGAACACAGATTTCAGTGGCCCTATATGATAAAGAATTCAGACTTCAGAGAAATAGGCCAGAAAAGTCGTTGTTTGTTTAACTTACAAATAACAGTTATAGCAAGCTGCAATAAAATATCCTGAGTAAGAAAAATAATGCTGTTTTCAGAGTGGTCACATTATGTTATTTAAAATCCAACTTTCAACAAAAGCATATGAAAATGCAATGAAACAAGAAAATATAACCCATACACAGAAAAAAAAAAACCTACAGTCAAAATAAACTGTTTCTTAAAAAGCCCAGACACTGGACTTTCCATCCAAAGGCTTTAAATCAGCAATTCTAAATTTGTTCAAAGGACTAAAGAAAACTATGTCTAAGTATTAAAGAAAAATGACAAAACTCTCTTGCCATGTAGAGAATATCAATAAAATGATAAATATTATCTTTAAAAATAGAAATTATGGAGTTATGAACACAACTGAAACATTTATTACAATGGTTTAATAGTAGAATGAAATCAGTAGAAGAAAAAAATGAATTTAATGACAAAGAATGGTTAAGAAAATATTTTAAACCTATAGAGTAAAAGAAAGAATGAAGAAATTAAAAAAAAAACCTTGATATTCTCTGGTCTTTGGAGTAAATAACTTGAGTTAGTCATTTTAAGGCCTATAGAGTTGACCCTTGAACAATGCAAGGATTAGGGGTGTCAATCCTTTGTGAAGTTGAAAATCCCCATATAACTACCACTGGCTCTTCATGTTTTTACCTCCACATATTCAAACAACAGCACATTATGTAGTACCATAATAGACACTTATTTAAAATTTGAAAATAACTTATTGAAAATACTTATTGAACCCATACAGTTCAAACATATATATTGTTCAAGGGCTGACTATATATATTTAGATTTATGATACATTGATTTAACAGTGAGGCAAGAATTTCAATGGGGGAAATAACAGTCTTTGCAATAAATGGTGGTAAGACAACAGATGTCTAGATGTCAAAGAACACACTTGAACCCCTACTCACACTATGCACAGAAATTGACATAAAATGGATTATTCTCCATAATGAAGTGCTACAATTGCAACATCATTAGAAACAAATATAAGGGTAAGGATTCATGGGCTTCCCTGGTGGCTCAGTGGAAAAGAATCCCCCTGCCAATGCAAGAGATATAGGTTCAATCCCTGGATAGGGGAGATCCCCTGGAGAAGGGAATGGCAACCCATTCCACTATTCTTGCCTGGAAAATCCCATGGACCGAGGAGCCTGGCAGGGTACAGTCCATGAGGTCACAAAAGAGTTGGCTATGACTTAGCAACTAAATAACAAGAAAAATCTTCCTGACTCAGATTTGATAACAGATTCTTAGATATAACACTGGATAGTAACAACCAGCAAAAGAAAAAACAAATATGACTTCATTAAAATTAGAACCTGGAGAAGGCAATGGCACCCCACTCCAGTATTCTTGCCTAGCAAATCCCACGGATGCTGGAGCCTGATAGGCTGCAGTCCATGGGGTCACTAAGAGTCACACACAACTGAGCGACTTTACTTACACTTTTCACTTTCATGCACTGGAGAAGGAAATGGCAGCCCACTCCAGTGTTCTTGCCTGGAGAATCTCAGGGATGGTGAAGCGTGGTGGGCTGCCATCTATGAGGTCACACAGAGTCGGACACGACCGAAGCGACTTAGCAGCAGCAACAGCAGCAGTCTTATAAAGAACAAATTCAAGAACATAAATTCAACCCACAAAATTGGAATAAAACTATTTGTAATCATATGTCTAAGGGATGTGTATGCAAAACATATAAATATATAAAATATGTACCTGTATGCAGATTATATTAATACATATAATAAAAAGACAGATAATCAATTTAAAAGTGTGCTAAGTGCATAAGTGTCCATATATGCAGAGTACATCATGAGAAATTCTGGGCTGTAAGAAACACAAGCTGGAATCAAGATTGCCAGGAGAAATATCAATAACCTCAGATATGCAGATGACACCACCTTTATGGCAGAAAGTGAAGAAGAACTAAAAAGCCTCTTGATGAGAGTGAAAGAGGAGAGTGAAAAAGTTGGCTTAAAGCTCAACATTCAGAAAATGAAGATCATGGCATCTGGTCCCATCACTTCATAGGAAATAGATGGAGAAACAGTAGAAACAGTGTCAGACTTTATTTTGGGGGGCTCCAAAATCACTGTAGATGGTGATTGCAGCCATGAAATTAAAAGACTCTTTGGAAGAAAAGTTATGACCAACCTAGATAACATAATGAAAAGCAGAGACATTACTTTGCCAACAAAGGTCTGTCTAGTCAAGGCTATGGTTTTTCCAGTGGTCATGTATGGATGTGAGAATTGGACTGTGAAGAAAGCTGAGGTGAGGTGAAGGTGAGGTGAAGTCGCTCAGTCGTGTCCAATTCTGCGACCCCATGGACTGTAACCTACTAGGCTTCTCCTGTCCATGGGATTCCCCAGGCAAGAATATGGAGTGGATTTCCATTTCCTTCTCCAGGAGATCTTCCCGACCCAGGGATTGAACCTGGGTCTCCTGCATTAGAGGCAGATGCTTTAACCTCTGAGCCACCAGGGAAGCCCAAAGAATTGATGCTTTTGAACTATGGTGTTGGAGAAGATTCTTGAGAGTCCCTTGGACTGCAAGGAGATCCAACCAGTCCATTCTGAAGGAGATCAGCCCTGGGATTTCTTTGGAATGAATGATGCTAAAGCTGAAACTCCAGCCCTTTGGCCACCTGATGTGAAGAGTTGACTCACTGGAAAAGACTCTGATGCTGGGAGGGATTGAGGGCAGGAGGAGAAGGGGACGACTGAGGATGAGATGGCTGGATGGCATCACCAACACGATGGACGTGAGTTTGAGTGAACTCCGGGAAATGGTGATGGACAGGGAGGCCTGGCGTGCGGCGATTCATGGGGTTGCAAGGAGTCAAACACGATTGAGCAACTGAACTGAAGCATATTAGTACACACTTCTTATAAGAAGATATACTAAACAAAAGCACATGGACAGATGGTCATTAGGGAAATTCAAATTTAAAAACTCAAGTTATCACTTCACATCCACTAGAATAAGAAAACTGGCTTGGTAGTTTCTCAATTGGATAAAAAAATTACCATATGAATCATCAAATCCACCGTCATGTGTATAACTAAAAGAATTTAAAACATTTGCTTAATATCATCCACTCAATTTCTGTGGAATTAGTTTTTTCCTCAAAGTTCTCAGATAGCTTGCTTTTATGTCAGTTCATGGAAATAAAATGTTTCTGGTACACTTTTTCCCAACATTAAACATACAAAAAAATCCATATACGAGTATTTAGAGTAACATTATTCATAAAAGTCACAAAGGTAGAAAAACCCACATGGCAATCAGCTGATGAATGAACAGTGTAGTATATCCATACAATGAAATATTATGTAGCTATAAAAATGAATGAAATGCTGATATATGTTGTGACATGGATAAAATTTTTAAATATTATCATAACTGAAAGAAATGAGTCATAAAAGACATATTGTACAATTTTAATTTATATTAAATGTTCATAATAGATAATATATAAAGACTGTAGATAGTAGATTAGTGGTAGCCTAGAGGTAGGGAGAGAGGGGAATAAAAAATTGGTATGGGGTGGTGAAAGTCTTTCATAGTAAGACAACAGTGATGGTTACATAGCTCTATAGATGTTGTAATAATCACTTAATTGTGCAGTTCCTTAGGGTGAACTTTATGGTCTATGAATTATATTGTAATAAAGTTGTTAACATGAAATCATACTGAACTCTTTGTCAGGTCCCCACTTCCACTCAGCCAGGGGGTGTGAATATCTTAATTTAAGAAACTGAAGTGAGTGAATTTAAAAATAAAGGAAAATATTTACTGCAAATGAAAAGAAACTATTAGAGCATATACATTTCTAGTAGTAATGATTAAGCATCTACATGTAAAAATATTTCCTCAAATTAAAATTAATATTCATTTATGTTAACCAAAATTGATTATTTCATAAGTTCTAGGCAGTATGCTTAATACTTTGCTTGCTTCTCTTTTGAGTCTTAGAATACTTTGAAATTTATTCTCTTAGTTTTATAGATAAGAACTTGAATGAAATTTTAACCTCATTAATGTGTCTAAACCCTGGGATTTGTTTGGAAGCAATGATGCTAAAGCTGAAACTCTAGTACTTTGGCCACCTCATGCAAAGAGTTGACTCATCGGAAAAGACTTTGATGCTGGGAGGGATTGGGGGCAGGAGAAGAAGGGGACGACCTAGGATGAGATGGCTGGATGGCATCACTTACTCGATGGACGTGAGTCTGAGTGAACTCCGGGAGTTGGTGATGGATAAGGAGGCCTGGCGTGCTGTGATTCATGGGGTTGTAAAGAGTCGGACACGACTGAGCCTGAGCGACTGAACTGAACTGAACTGAATGTGTCTAAACAGTTCATAAATGGCATCATCAAGACAGGAACCCAGATCAATTAATTGTAAAGGAAATACTCTTGCCTATGGAATCTATAGCTTATTATTTTTATTCAAGATTAAATGAATAAGAAAAATTGTTCTCATAATCTTTTATTTATTAAATTTATAGCTGTAATATACATATTCCAGAAGAGTCATTGTTTGAAGTAGAGTTTAATTGCATTATATATGTCTATATCAAATAAATGTTGAGGAAGATTTTCAGGATTTTTTTTTTTAAACCATGTACTCTCTTCAACTTTCTCCCACTAGGGCTTCTCTGCTGACTCGGATGGTAAAGAATCTGCCGCAATGCAGCAGGAGACCTGAGTTCGATCCCTGGGTAAGGAAGATCCCCTGAATACTGGAAATCCACTCCATTATTCTTGCCTGGGAAATCCCATGGACAGAGGAGCCTGATGGACTGCAATCCCGGGGACCACAAAGAGTCAAACATGACTGAGAGACTTTTACTTCACTCTTCAACTCATCATTCCTAGACTAACCAAGATCACTTATCTGAAAAGTCATTTTATTTCAATATGTCTGCATATAATGGGAAGCAACAATAGGCCACAACAATCAGTATTAATCTGATGACAGATAGAAAGGAAAACCTCAAGTAAACAATTAGTAGAAAATAGATAAACAAAGGTAGTAATTAAAATGGGAAGATGGCATTTTCAAAATGAGTCAAGAAAAGGTAAGGGGTTTATCTGAAATAGAAATTCTTTAATGTAGCTTTTCTCCAAGCTAACCATTAGGTTTGGATGTTTTATTTCAAATCTTCTTTCCTAAATTTTATTTTTTTATTCTATTTTAAGTGTGGTCTCTTTGATCTGCTTATTTATTTCACTTGGAATAATTTACTCAAAGTCCCTTTGGTAAAGTATCTCTTACTGATGGTCAGAAAGCCTCTAGAATTTTAGACACAAGTCTTAGAGGCCATCTGGTCCAATCTCATCATTTTACAGGAGAAGAATTTGAAGCCAGGATAGGTTAAGACCCACCCAAATATTTTTCCTTCAAATTATGAGAGGCTTTCTTCCATGGACTTCTTTATGGAAAAGCCTACCCAGTTTGATTATAAATGTGTTTCACCTATTGTGTTTGAACTGTTTAATTTACTTGTATTTCTAAGACTTTTCTTCTATTTTTAAAGATTTTCTTCTTTGAATATGAGATATTTAAAACTGTCTTGTGCTACTTTATTCTCATTCTTAAATGACAAGTATACATACAAGCTCATTATATGTCAGAACACAGGGTGCAGGGTTCTTTTTGACCTCTGTGTACTCTTTAGTATTGAAAGATTCCAACCTTCCAATCTTAGGAAATCTTTGAAATCTCAGCATTAAGAAATTTTTTAAAATAATATTGCTGTGCTGGAGTAAGAATGGATATCCTCACCTGCCTTCTATCTGGCCAGTTGTATACGAAGAGTGTAATTTATTCTCCATAATTTGAAGCACTGTGAGGTTCTACTAAGGTCAGAGAAAGTACATGCAAGACTACACTTACAACTTACAATGTATATTGTGAAAATTTTTCAATACCCTGTAACACTGCCATTATATTTGCCCTCAGATTGACTCCTAACAGTTTTAAGTAGGACATCCATTGTTCAAATAGAAATTGTGCATAAATAATAGGTCTGTCTTCTTTACCCATTTTATATGCGCATAAGGTAAAATTATATCTTACAACCCACATATGAAGGGCTTGAAAAAGTTAAATGAATGATTTTTACTAGTATTCAACTCAAAAACCTCTACAGCATGAGTAAAAGGCAAGAATGCATTGAAAGGAATCCCATAAAAATCTGTTCAATTGAATTGCATTATAAAAACTTTACTCAATCTTGAAGAATTTTTTTTTCTTTTTCCCCCCTTATCTAAACTAGTAAAATCTATAATGCCATAGTACAAATTCATTCACCCTCATTCTACATTCTGAAGTTTATAGAGTACATAGATTTAGATAAAAAATAGCTGCATCATTCTAGGTTGCTGGAAGCACAATGTGCTCTGGACTGACCTACAGATACTACACTTGGAGTAGAAGGATGCCTGCAGTATTTGAACTTCATTTTCAGAAAGGAATCCAGAGTCACAAAGAGAAATAATATGACTTAAAAACATACACTAAAAGAAGAGAAGCTCCTTGGGGAACAAAAGAGAAATAGTACTTTCTTATAGAAGCTTTGTTAGTCTATTAAACTAATTACAGACATATAGGTAGCTAATTATAGACACATAGACATGCATAAGGAGAAGGAAATGGCAGCCCACTCCAGTACTCTTGCCTGGAGAATCCCATGGACGGAGGAGCCTGGTAGGCTACAGTCCGTGGGGTTGCTAAGAGTCAGACATGACTGAGCATCTTCACTTTCACTTTTCACTTTCTTGCACTGGAGAAGGAAATGGCAGCCCACTCCAGTGTTCTTGCTTGGAGAGTGCCATGGACGGGGGTGCCTGGTGGGCTGCTGTCTCTGGGGCTGCACAGAGTCGGACACGACTGAAGCGATTTAGCAGCAGCAGCAGCAGCAGCAGCAGCAGCAGCAGCAGCAGCAGCAGCAGACATGCATAAACACAGAAAATGGACATGGTTTAAATACAGTATTCACTGCATTGTTTACAATTTACTGATTGTATTTAATATGCCATATCAATTATTATTAAATTTGTATCCAGTGTTGCTCATTAAAGAAAGAACAAATGTTCCTGAATCAGCAAAAATCATCCCAAATAAGAGTGGATCTAATGAAATCAATTACTTGAATGATAATGCAAACTATTTACTTCATTGCTCTTTCTTCCTCGGCTAAATTCTCTAGTTTCAAAGCCTTATTTCTTATTCTCCATTATAGGCTTAGTAGTTCAACTTTCTTTCTCAGGCACTCGTCTCTCTGATGTCTTATATCCTAGAGTGAACACAGTGCCTGTCCACTATGGCACTGTGGTGTATATTGATTTTACCGAAGCCCTGCCTGCTCTTTGACAACCTGCAAGCAAGATATATAGTTATTTCCATGATGTGTCTTTAGACCTTCTCAGCTCATTTTTGTCCTAACAAAATGCAAGATTGAAGTAATCAGTTAAAGTATTGTTAGAGAATGGGACTGTAAACTGTTGTCCTTAATCTTCCTGTAATTTCAAAGAAGAAACCAAATGAGTATGATTTCTAAAAGTTTAGATCATAGAAAACGCTGCTTGCAGCAAATTATTTAGTGAGTCTCTATAAGTCATTATTTCAGCTGTTTGGACAGGTCATTTTTGAGAAAGAATAGACTCAAATTTTATTTTCTATTGCAATGTCCATCATCTAATTATCTTGGAACCACACAGATGTATTCTCAATGGATTACTATTTGCTTGAAATTTTAATGTATGTTTATTCATTTGTAAAGACAGCTCTACTTTTTTGTCTATATTCAAAATTCAAATGGATCTTTATAAAACATCTAGTCAATATACAGCAGAAAACATAGTTTTGGTGGAACTGCAGACAAAACCTGTACCACAACATTCCAGGACTCTGTGGATACTCTGAAGCCTTGGACAGCCATGCCAGAGCAATGGAAAGCAACTAAGGGTTTTTTAAATGTTAGCTATTTAGTCGTGTCCCGCTCTTTGTGACCCAATGGACTGTAGCCTGCCGGGTTTCTCTTGAATTCTCCAGGCAAGAATACTGCAATGGGTTGCCATTTTTCTCTCCAGGGGATCTTCCCAGATCAGGAATCGAACCCATGTCCCCTGTACTGGAAGGCATATTCTTAACCACTGGACCACCAGGGAAGCCCAAAAGAGTTTTTAGTTATAAGCAATTGATTCATAATTCACACCTCACCATGGAGGACAGAATAACAGGTAGCCTCATAGAATGCAATAAAAAAAGTTGATTATAACTACAATGATTTAGATAAGTTTGTTTCCCATATATCTGGATTTACAGTAAAGGGAAATACACCTGTTTTATCTGTTAATAAAAACCTTAGCTGTAACAGTGTAGATAACTCTCTAAGACTAAATATAGAAAGCTTAATCTTCCTTGGCCTCTGGGATGCAGAGTGTTTAAAAACATGGGTTTAGAATCAAATGCCAACTCTGGAACTCTACTATTTGCAAATTCTATAACTCTGGGCAAACTATTTACAAGGAAAGGAAGCATAGGGGTGAAGAGAGGCAAAATGCTACTGAAAAAGTCCTTATTGAATAAAAGATAGACTTTTTTTCAAAAAATGTAATGCGCTTACTTTAAAGAACAAGCGCTTCAGCAAAAACATTAAATTCTACTTAATTTACTTAATCAAATAGAGGTTTGTTTAAAAAATATCAAATAAGTTTAAAATTAAAACCCAAAGATATAACATCAGTTTATAGAAAATTTCCTTTTGTGGAATATCTCATTCTGCAAAAAATTAAACATGACTTTACATCAGTGGTGTCACATGAAAACATTCAGTGAGTCAACATCTATTTATTGATCTTCTAGTCTGTGTGGCTTGGTAGATTTGAAACTTCATAAACATGCATATTTTTGGCTGATAGGATAAAACTTCCCCAGTTTTATGTCTTAGTCATTTCCAATGCTGATTTTAATTATGTTTGAATTTATGGATTAAACATTTCTTAATTAGTTTATGAAAGTGATAAGTTTATGCTTCCAAGAATGATATTTATGGTCTTGCAAGTAACCATAAAGCTTTCTTGCTAGAAATACAAGCAGTTTAAAGGAAAGAAGGACAACAAAAAACAACTCTCTCTTTCCTCAACTAAATCTGATCCAGTTCTACTACTAAAAATGTTGTTATTGGTTCTGTATATGGACATTTTTTTTTTAACCAGTAGAGAAAGCTACTGTGTCTGATATTGGATTGAAAAGGATGTCACAGCTTTTAAGGAGAAAAAAGAAAAGAAGAAGTGACACAAGATGCTTGTTCCTGGGGCTAATTTGCTGCCTCTAACCTTGTATTTTTTGACCCTCATCTTTTGTCCACATTTTCCTCACACCACGAGTATGCTCTCATAAATTTCAGTTCCCCGGCTTATTGCATTTGAGATGGTAAAATGCCAGGAGCTATGGTGCTAAAAGTGCTGCCTCTCAAACAATTTTCCCCAATGATATTAACCTTGAATGCAAGAGATGTAAGTGACTGAGAGTTTACAACACCAAATAAGTTATAGTGTATTTAGTCTAAACTCTTCATTTAAAGGAAAACTGGCTAGATTTTGAGGTCAGGGAAACTATACAATCACACTATTATTCCTGGACCACTGATGAGTAAACTATCAAAACAAAAATAAAACCACTATGATTTTAGATGTCCTCATTTAAGAAGTTGCTGTTAAAAATTTAAAAAAAGGTCAGTCTAGTGGATGACTAATTCAGATTACACTATATGAAGCAAAGTCCATACATATGATGGTACAGATGTGTGAGACATAAAATTTGGTTTGCATACACTGCTTCAAGTTTGAATCAATTAAACCCATTGTTTTAATAATTATGAATGCCTTTACAATTATCTGAAGTAAATATTCTGCATTTTAATGACTTCATGTAAAGTGTGAATCTTAGTATTATGCTTTCATAGCTCAAAAATACACAGAAATCAACCAAATTTATTAAAAAATATTTATAAAATCAAAGCAGTAATTTTATAAACTCATAAATCACTCAATGTAAACTCTGAAACATTTATAAAAATTTTCCAAATATACATTTTGGAAGTATTCTAATACAAAAATATGCATATCCTTTTGCTTAGATTTCTCTCATCTGTATCAAGTCTCACCATCCTCAATTTTAGAGGAGTTGACTGCTGATGGCTCACAGCTAAGTCTTTGCCTGGGACTTGTGTATATACAGGTATGTGTGTGCATGTGCGCACATACATGCAATCAGTCACTCAATCATGCCCAACTCTTTGCGACCCCATGGATCGTAGCTCACCAGATTCCCCTGTCCATGGAATTTTCCAGTCAAGAATACTGAAGTGGGTTGCCATTTCCTACTCCAAGGATCTTCCCAACCCAGGGATTGAACCCATGTCTCCTGTGTCTCCTGCAATGGCAGTCAGATTCTTTACTTGGTCTCAGCCAAAGAGAACTAATTGGCTTGCTTAAGGGAGTGTCCCGCTCTTTGTGACCCAATGGACTGTAGCCTGCCGGGTTTCTCTTGAATTCTCCAGGCAAGAATACTGCAATGGGTTGCCATTTTTCTCTCCAGGGGATCTTCCCAGATCAGGAATCGAACCCATGTCCCCTGTACTGGAAGGCATATTCTTAACCACTGGACCACCAGGGAAGCCCAAAAGAGTTTTTAGTTATAAGCAATTGATTCATAATTCACACCTCACCATGGAGGACAGAATAACAGGTAGCCTCATAGAATGCAATAAAAAAAGTTGATTATAACTACAATGATTTAGATAAGTTTGTTTCCCATATATCTGGATTTACAGTAAAGGGAAATACACCTGTTTTATCTGTTAATAAAAACCTTAGCTGTAACAGTGTAGATAACTCTCTAAGACTAAATATAGAAAGCTTAATCTTCCTTGGCCTCTGGGATGCAGAGTGTTTAAAAACATGGGTTTAGAATCAAATGCCAACTCTGGAACTCTACTATTTGCAAATTCTATAACTCTGGGCAAACTATTTACAAGGAAAGGAAGCATAGGGGTGAAGAGAGGCAAAATGCTACTGAAAAAGTCCTTATTGAATAAAAGATAGACTTTTTTTCAAAAAATGTAATGCGCTTACTTTAAAGAACAAGCGCTTCAGCAAAAACATTAAATTCTACTTAATTTACTTAATCAAATAGAGGTTTGTTTAAAAAATATCAAATAAGTTTAAAATTAAAACCCAAAGATATAACATCAGTTTATAGAAAATTTCCTTTTGTGGAATATCTCATTCTGCAAAAAATTAAACATGACTTTACATCAGTGGTGTCACATGAAAACATTCAGTGAGTCAACATCTATTTATTGATCTTCTAGTCTGTGTGGCTTGGTAGATTTGAAACTTCATAAACATGCATATTTTTGGCTGATAGGATAAAACTTCCCCAGTTTTATGTCTTAGTCATTTCCAATGCTGATTTTAATTATGTTTGAATTTATGGATTAAACATTTCTTAATTAGTTTATGAAAGTGATAAGTTTATGCTTCCAAGAATGATATTTATGGTCTTGCAAGTAACCATAAAGCTTTCTTGCTAGAAATACAAGCAGTTTAAAGGAAAGAAGGACAACAAAAAACAACTCTCTCTTTCCTCAACTAAATCTGATCCAGTTCTACTACTAAAAATGTTGTTATTGGTTCTGTATATGGACATTTTTTTTTAACCAGTAGAGAAAGCTACTGTGTCTGATATTGGATTGAAAAGGATGTCACAGCTTTTAAGGAGAAAAAAGAAAAGAAGAAGTGACACAAGATGCTTGTTCCTGGGGCTAATTTGCTGCCTCTAACCTTGTATTTTTTGACCCTCATCTTTTGTCCACATTTTCCTCACACCACGAGTATGCTCTCATAAATTTCAGTTCCCCGGCTTATTGCATTTGAGATGGTAAAATGCCAGGAGCTATGGTGCTAAAAGTGCTGCCTCTCAAACAATTTTCCCCAATGATATTAACCTTGAATGCAAGAGATGTAAGTGACTGAGAGTTTACAACACCAAATAAGTTATAGTGTATTTAGTCTAAACTCTTCATTTAAAGGAAAACTGGCTAGATTTTGAGGTCAGGGAAACTATACAATCACACTATTATTCCTGGACCACTGATGAGTAAACTATCAAAACAAAAATAAAACCACTATGATTTTAGATGTCCTCATTTAAGAAGTTGCTGTTAAAAATTTAAAAAAAGGTCAGTCTAGTGGATGACTAATTCAGATTACACTATATGAAGCAAAGTCCATACATATGATGGTACAGATGTGTGAGACATAAAATTTGGTTTGCATACACTGCTTCAAGTTTGAATCAATTAAACCCATTGTTTTAATAATTATGAATGCCTTTACAATTATCTGAAGTAAATATTCTGCATTTTAATGACTTCATGTAAAGTGTGAATCTTAGTATTATGCTTTCATAGCTCAAAAATACACAGAAATCAACCAAATTTATTAAAAAATATTTATAAAATCAAAGCAGTAATTTTATAAACTCATAAATCACTCAATGTAAACTCTGAAACATTTATAAAAATTTTCCAAATATACATTTTGGAAGTATTCTAATACAAAAATATGCATATCCTTTTGCTTAGATTTCTCTCATCTGTATCAAGTCTCACCATCCTCAATTTTAGAGGAGTTGACTGCTGATGGCTCACAGCTAAGTCTTTGCCTGGGACTTTGTATATACAGGTATGTGTGTGCATGTGCGCACATACATGCAATCAGTCACTCAATCATGCCCAACTCTTTGCGACCCCATGGATCGTAGCTCACCAGATTCCCCTGTCCATGGAATTTTCCAGTCAAGAATACTGAAGTGGGTTGCCATTTCCTACTCCAAGGATCTTCCCAACCCAGGGATTGAACCCATGTCTCCTGTGTCTCCTGCAATGGCAGTCAGATTCTTTACTTGGTCTCAGCCAAAGAGAACTAATTGGCTTGCTTAAGGGTATGTGCTCTTCATGGGAACCCTGCATCCAAGGACTGGTTGACTTGATAGCACAAATAATCAGGGCTATTGCCACAGTTCAGAACAACTCGATGTCATTCAAGTTTCAGAGCTTCCTGTGGGAATGATAGATATTTTTTCATTGCATTGCAGTTCAACTTCTCTCTCTGCCTGATCTTGTTTCCTTGACTCTCTCAAGTGTTGTGCCTTGGAGTACTCCATAATAAGTTTAATGCTTACCAGTCTTCTTATTATAGTCTTTTTCCCCAAGGAATTCACCCTAAGACAGATGGTGCTGGGGTGGTCCAAGAAATTAAGCTTTAAAATATGATTTTGGTGTAGGATCACTCTCTAGACAGCTGGCAAGTAGGGTCCCATGAATAGTGTCAGCTCTTGGGTGCCACAACAGAGCAGTTGTTAAACAAAGAATTCACTGTTAATGGAAAAAGATGAGATGTTAGGGGAAGATTATGCCCTGACACTGGCTGCTGTAATATCCCAAGCATTTTAGAGGTTCTCAGAAAGAAGAGATAGTAGGTGGTATTGAGTGAAGTAATTTGCAACAACAAAGACAAATGAATGACATTGTAAAAAAGAACAGAGGGTGATTAATGAAAAAAAAAATATAATGCAAAATATGAAACACAATGTCTCTTTGCCAACACATATATACTCTTCTCCCTACTGCCAGAGAGTAGAGAAGCTAAAGATCAACTCCAGAGCTTAAGTCAAAGGTTTCTATAAGTCTACAGCATTCATGACCAAAATAATGGCCTTAATTAGACAGAAGAAGGTTCCTGAGAATTTCAACTGTTAACATCTGAGTTGAACCTGAAAATTTCAGATCTAAAACCTCCTTTTAGAGCAGGAGTGCCATGCTCATCTCTCTCAATGGCCAGTGCTTTCTGAAGGTGAAGCCAAGAAGGCCCTCCCCAATATACCCTCATCTCTTTTCCTAGACACCAATGAGTAACTACTTTCAAGTCACAACATAGCCCCAGCTAGAGAAGTACTGGACCTACTAAGGAAGGAAACTGGTGATATCTCAAGGTTGCCACAGAGCCTAGCTCCATGTACAGTCAGGAACTGGACAGTATACATAGAACTGGGTTCTAAAGGTGCTGGAAGAAGGGAAGGGGCAGAATGCAAAGGCGGATAGGAGTGTTCACAGGCATACTCTTTCAACCTGGCAAGAATCCTGAAAGATAGTAGCAGTACACCAGTAGCTAAGATCCAAAGCCACTGTATAATTCCTCTCAGGGTTGTCCTGAAATGCAGTGAGTGAGGGGAAATCCTCCTAATGAGTAGAGCTTTCAGCTGTGCCTGTAAGTATCCCTTTGTGGGGAAAAGAGATAGTCTAACTTGTAACACAGAATCATAAGTAAAAGTCACTCAGTTGTGTCCAACTCTTTGCAACTCCATAGATTTTACAGTCCGTGGAATTCTTTAGGCCAGAATACTGGAGTGGATAGTCTTTCCCTTCTCCAGGGATCAAACCCAGGTCTCCGTAGTGCAGGTGGATTCTTTACCAGCTGAGCCACAAGGGATATTGGTAAATGGCTGGAGAGAGACTGGGTCAAGAAGGTCTAAGGAAAGAGGCATGTAGATACACTTAGGATTGCAGACAGTAAATTCAGTGTTTTGTATCACCTGTGAATGCCTTTCGAAGACCATCCACGATGGTGGAGGAACTAAAAATCAAGAGTGTGTATGTGCTCAGTCACTAAGATGTGTCAATTTCCTTCTCCATCAGAATCAATTAGTGTACTCATAAAATCTGACTGCCTGTTATCAGCCAGCTTCAACCTTCAGCTTCCATAGTACTGATACGATGCAAGCATGAACAGAGTAGCTTTGTGAGCAGGGGTGAAGAACATACATTCCTAGCATGTATCACCAGCATGGGTTTCCATTCAATTCAATGATCATTACGTGGTTGGTATCCCTTGAATTTCAAACAGAATAATCTTAGAGGTGAAAGTTGGAGCAACCCTGAGTGTTAGTAATTTTATTCCTGCCATGACAAAATACCACAAACACAGCATCTGAAAACAACATAAATATTTTGTCTTTTAATTCTGTGGCTCAGGAGTCTGGAATGGATCTAGCTGAGCTAAAGTTAAGGTACTGACATGACATACCAGTGCTCCTTTCCAGAGGCTCTAGGGAATATTCTGTTTCTTTGCTTACTTAGGCAGTTTTCAGAATCCAATTGTAATCCTATGATTGTAAAAATAAAGTTCCTGTTTCATTTGTGGATGTTAGCTTAGGTCTGTTCCTCACTTCTAAGGGGCCACGCACATTCTTCGGAATGCAGCCCTCTTCTTCCATATTCAAAAGCAACTCTGGTGCCTCACGCTGATCTCAGGCTTCTAATCTCTCCTGCCCATTCTCCATGACAACCTCTCTCTTACCTACCATTCTGCCTTCCTTTCCTGTTTTAAAAGCCATGTGATTATTTTTGATCCACCTGGATAATTAAGGCTAATAGCCCTATTTTATCCTCAGCTGATTAGCAGTTTTAATTCCATCCCATCTGAAACCTTAATTTCATTTTTCTCCTGTAATGTAACTTATTCACAGGTGTAACACCGGAGGGTGAAGACCATGGGGCACAAAATCCTATCTATGAAACCTAGCTTACTATTGCTCCCAGTGACTTTCTCTGTTTCCTGTTTTTCCAAGCTGGTCTCTGTGGACTTAGGTTGATTTCTAGAAAGAAAATCCTGTCACCAGAGGATTCAGCAAGATTCCCATAATGTTTTAAACCACCTTATTGGTAGTGTGCAAACAGCAGGAAAAAGGAGCCGCTGTCCTAGCAGTGTAATGAGCTCTAATGACGAGGAAGAAGTAGAGCTTCTGATAGACAGTAAGGTTAAGAAAGCTTATGCTTGGTACCTAGGTAACTCTTGGAGGTGTATTTTTCTACTTCCCTGTCCAAAAGTGACAGTGTGTGATAAATGAAGTAGCCATGCTCCGAGTATGTCATTGACTTGGACCCTTGAGAGATGAGAGTCTGTGTCATAGCACCAGGCAAGCATTTACAGCAGCGGATGGTGAAGCCAGTCTAGAATGGATGCTAGACAAGAGGCGTGATGAGCATCAGCAGAGTTTGTGAGACCAGCTCCAGCAGTGAAGTCTATGGATCGGTCACTAACATTCCTCTTAGAGATTTCCCTGTAAAAATTAACCAACCAGAATTCTAGATAAGATGAATCTGTCCTGTGTAGAAGTGGCCCTAATTGGCATGACATGGTGGACTCTGAGCATGTGCTGTGGTAAACCGACCAAATGCCCTTATTCTTCCGCAAGGCAGATAAGATTTCATGAGACTGGCTCTCAACTGAAGGTAATCGCCATATCTAAAGTTATCCTCCCTTACTGGGGTCGGTCCATATCCCAGTTTACGGGTACAGATATCTTAGTCATTTTACCTCTTTTTGGAAAAACCCTGAGGACCTTCCCAGCTCCAGAGATCCCCATAGGATTAGCCAAGGCTTTTACTGTGACTGAGTCATTTGTAAATTGCTTCCTTTACCCCCTTGGGTGTTAAGATCATGTCTGTTTCTCAGAAAATTTCCTGCAAGCGAATTTTCAACTCAGTGTAGTTTATGAGAAACCTCACTGAAGACATCTTATTGGCTCATTGAAATGCTTTCTTAGTAGACTTTCCTTCAAATGTGGGTTCTGAAAAAAATGATTTATTTGCTTTGAGTTGGTGCTTTTTCAAAATAATCAAGGTCAGTTATTTTAACATTAAAAAATGGGCAGGGAAGGGAGGTGGGAGGGGGCTTTAACATGGGGAGATCGTCCACACCTGTGGCTGATTCATGTCAATGTATGGCAGAACCAATGCAGTGCTGTGAAATGGAATAAGCATTAAACAAAAAATAAAAATTAAAAAAAAAAATTATGTAAGCCAATGTCAAGAAAACACACTGGGCATCAAAAATATGCTTTTAAAAATGTTTCCACTGGCCATAAATTTTGACGATGTATGCTTCATAGTGTTAGTAAAAATAATTTTCATGCTAATTCCCTTTTGAAATAGATAGGGTTATCTTTAACAGCAGAACATTTTCTATTGTACTTTCATTGTCATTCCATTTGTTAACATGACTCCTTAAGAAGCAGAGGGGCCATTTAAAATCATTGTTGGCAAAGTACTGGGTAAAAATAATAAACATTAAAAACAGGAAAAATATGACTAGAACCACACTGTAAAACCAACAAAAGACTTCTCACTTGTTTTAAATGCACTGGTTAGTCAATGTGGTAATTAGATAAAAATCAGACACAGTGATAGGCACTTGGAATATGAATGCCTTGCTAAGAGACATCTTTCTTATGTTCATAGAATATTCATAATATACCTGCAGGTCCCCCAAATAATATCACAATTCCTCACACAGGTACCCTGCTTTGACCATTTATGTGGCCTTGGAAAAGTCATCTAATTTTAATTCTGCTTCTGGGAGAAGCCAACTAGTGGTCTGCGAGGACACACAAGCAGACCTATGGAGAGGTCCCCAGCATGGGGAACTAAGCCTTCTTCCAGCCATGTACAGGTGTCATCTTGGAAATATATCCTCCAGACCCAATCTTTTCTTTAGATGATTGATGATTCAGGTGAATCAAACCTTAGAGAAACAGTGACACAGAATCACCCTACCCAGGTGAGCTGTTCCTAAAGTCCTTAAGTACAAATACTAAGATAATAGATATTTATTATTTAAAGCAGCAACTGAATTTTGAAATAATATATTAGCAAAGATAAATAACAAATGTAAGCCAGTTACTAATAATCTCTGAGCCATGTGACAAAATTAGCTAGCTAAAATAATCGATGAGGAATACTTTCTAAGAGCTACAGAAATAAAAAGTTTTTCAATAGCTGCATTCTAGTTATTTACATCCTTCCTATGTTAAAATAGGAGACAAAAAAATCTTCAAAATACAAATTCCTACTCCCCTTCTTTCCCCAGCACTCTCTTGATGTTTTGTAGATTATTTATGTAGTTGAATATGTGGCTAATTGAACCAAAGATGTGGGTATGATCACCTTAAAGTCTACCTATCTTGAACAAAGGAAACCTCTTTTTAATATCACTAATACAGAAAACTACTTTTTAAAGACCATAATGTGTGAAACTTGCCACTGGCCTCACTGAAAACCATTTGAGAATGTTCATTGCCTAGCAAATGTACATTTCAACAATACTGGGAAAATAGTGGAAAAGTTCATGTCTGCTTATGCTGGAGACATCATTATCTTCTTATACAGGTGAAAATGTATATAATGAAAACAGTTCTATGATTTAACTGTATAAGAAAATTAGAAGAATTTTTATGAATGAGAAAAAGTTTCACTTGGATTTCAAGTTATCCTTTTGTGACCAGGGCTTCAAAACATAATTTAAATTATTAGCTAGAATCAATATTGCTGGGAGAAATACCAATAACCTCAGATATGCAGATGACACTACCCTAATGGCAGAAAGTAAAGAGGAAGTAGAGCCTCTTGATGAAGGTGAAAGAGGAGAGTGAAAAAGATGGCTAAAGCTTAACATTCAGAAAAGGAAGATCATGGCATCTGGTCCCATCACTTCATGGCATCTGGTCCCATCACTTCATGGCAAATAGATGGGGAAACAGTGGAAACAGTGACAGGCTATCTTCTTGGGCTCCAAAATCACTGCAGATGGTGACTGCAGTCATGAGACTAGAAGATGCTTGCTCCTTGGAAGAAAAGCTATAACAAACTTGGACAGCATATTAAAAAGCAGAGACATTGTTTTGCCAGCAAAGGTCAGTCTAGTCAAACCTATGATTTTCCAGTAGTCATCTATTGATCTGAGAACTGGACCATAAAGAAGGCTGAGCACTGAATAATTGATGCTTTTGAGCTGTGATGTTGGAGAAGACTCTTGAGAGAGAGTTTGTTGGACTGCAAGAAGATCCAACCAGTCAATCCTAAGGGAAATTAATCCTGAATATTCATTGGAATGACTGATGTTGAAGCTGAAACTCCAATGCTTTGGCCATGTGATGTAAAGTGCCAACTCATTAGAAAAAACCCTGATTCTGGGAAAGATTGAAGGCAGGGGGAGAAGGGACGACAGAGGACGAGATGGTTGGATGGCATCCCTGACTCAATGGACATGAGTTTAAACAACTTCTGGGAGATGGTGAAGGACAGGGAAGCCTGGTATGCTGCAGTCCATGGGGTCTCAGAGAATTGGACATGACTGAGCAACAGAAAAACAAGTTATCTATATATAGATATATAAATATAAATAGATATACAGTATAGATTAAAATGCCATTAACTTGCTTTTATATGGTTATTAGCTTTAAATAATTGTTTGGTAATATACATTTGTGGCAAATTTTCGGTGAAATAGGGCAAGTCATATTTAGACATGTCATATGCATGAGCCCTGGCATCTCTCTGTAACATGAACCACTGTAGACATGCATGGATCCATTTAGAGGTATGGGTAGCATGTGAAAACCAAGGGGCAGCAAAGTAAGTGAGAAGCAGCTTGGGTTCTGATCTTGGTTCTTTCCACAATCAGACTTACTCAAACTGTTGACCCTTCAGATACTACTGTGTTCAAGTAATAATAAAACGATGGGACAAAACATGATTTCTTCTACTGACACAAATTGCAAGTTAAGCCATTGCTTACCTGTTTCACTTTTAAGCAGTTAGATATAGGATCTCAGTACATTTAAATAAAGGAATCCAAATGGAAAAATAAAGAAATGGAATTAAACAATATTACATGATGGTATACAAAAAGAAAAGAAAACAAATCTTTATCAGGTTCATTGAGAGAAACTTTGAGAATAGTACATTGATTTCAGCATTTACATGTGCCAGGCACTTTGTTAAGAAGGAACAGGCAATCTACTTCAGTATTTTTGCCTGCAGATTCCCATGGACAGAGAAACCTGGTAGGCTACAGCCTATGGATAGAAAAGAGTTGGACACAATTTAGGGACCAATTCAAAGATAAATAATATATCATTGATGCACTTGTGTAACTCCTTATTTAATTTTAAAGAACAGATGTTAAGTAAAAGAAGTATAACAATGTGATAATATAAAATAAAACTGTGTTATTGGTAAATTAGGTGGAATTCACATCTTGCTCTGAATGAGTCAGAAAAGATTTCATGAAGGCAAGGATACTTAAGCTATTTTCTCAAGAATCAATAAAAAAATTAACAGGTAAAGAAGAGGGGATACATCAGATGAAGTGAGAGCAATACAGACCTATTTATGTTGAGACAGAGGTATATGGAGAACTGAGAGTTTGGAATGAGTATAGGTTAGAACACATGTCAGTGATGAGACAGCAGATGGAATTACAATGTGTAGTTCAGGGAAATAAATATACTGTTTGGTTTTTAAAATGCTGCATGGGGCATGTCAGGAACTAAAGACCATTTGCTCCACATAAAACACAAACCTGTTCTGTCCAACTTCCAAGATACTAGGTCTGTTGTTCCCTAATTTTCTGATTCATCAAGAGGCAACAGAAACTTAATATTTTATTTCCTTATTTGCAAGGAAGTTAGTTGTGTCACTCAATGTGCTAGTAACATTCATTGCATATCAGCAAAACTTTTGTAATTACTGATTAGTATTATACAATAGGGAATGGAAAGGTCAGTTTTCATTTGTATCCCCAAAAAAGGAAGTGTCAAAGTATGTTCAAACTTCTGCATAATTGCACTCATTTCACAGGCTAGCATAGCAATGCTCAAAATTACCCAGGCTAGGCTACAACAGTAGGTAACCTGAGAACTTCCAGATGTCCAACTTGGGTTTAGAAAAGGAAAAGGAAACAGAGATCAAATTGCCAACATCCTTTGGATCAACGAAAAAGCAAGAGAATTCCAGAAAAACATCCACATTTGCTTCATTGACAACACTAAAGCTTTTGACTGTGCGGATCACAATAAACTGTTTACAATTCTTCAAGAGATGGAAATACAAGACACTTTACCTGCTTCTTGAGAAACCTTGTTCGCAGGTCAAGAAGCAACAGCTAGATCCAGACATGGAAAAACAGACTGGTTCAAAATTGGGAAAGGAGTGGGTCAAGGCTGTATACTGTCACCCTGCTTATTTAACATATATGCAGAGTACATCTTGTGAAATGCCAGGCTGGATGAAGCACAAGTTGGAATCAAAACTGCCAGGAGAAATATAAGTAACCTCAGATATGCAGATGACACCACCCTGATGGCTGAAAGTAAATAGGCACTAGAGAGCCTCTTACTGAAAGTGAAAGAGGAGAGTGAAAAACCAGGTTAAAACACAACATTCAAATAACTAAGATCCCACCTGGTCCCATCATTTCATGGCAAAGAGATGGGGAAACAATAGAAACAGTGAGAAACTTTATTTTCTTGGGCTGCAAAATCACTGCACGTGGTGACTGCAGCCATGAAATCAAAAGACACTTGCTCCTTGGAAGAAACGCTATGATGAACCTAGACAGCATATTAAAAAGCAGACATATTACTTTGCTGACAGAAGTCTGTCTAGTCAAAACTATGGTTTTTCCAGTAGTCATGTATGGATGTGGGAGTTGGACCATAAAGAAGGCTGAGCCCCGAAGAATTGGTACTTTGAACTGTGCTGTTGGAGAAGACTCTTGAGAGTCCCTTGGACTGCAAGGAGATCAACCCAGTTGATCCTAAAGGAAATCAATCCTGACTATACATTAGAAGGACTGATGATGAAGCTGAACCCCCAATACTTTGGCCACCTTATGCAAAGAGCTGATTCATTAGAAAAGACTTTAATGCTCGGAAAGATTGAAGGCAGGAGGAGGAGGGGACAACAGAGGATGAGATGGTTGGATGGCATCGCCAATGCAATGGATATGAGCTTGAGCAAGCTCTGGATGATGGTGAAGGATAGGGAAGCCTGCTATGCTGCAGTCTATGGGGTCGCAAAGAGTCAGACACAACTGAATGATTAAACAACAACAAGAACATCGTATCAAAATATAGGGCTTCCCAGGTGGTTCAATTTCTTTACAACCCCATGGACTGCAGCATGCCAGGCTTCCCTGTCCACCACCAACTCATGGAGCTTGCTCGAGTCATGTCCATTGAATTGGTGATGCCATCCAACCATCTCATCCTCTGTCATCCCCTTCTCCTCCTGCCTTCAGTCTTTCCCAGTGTCAAGGTCTTCTCCAATGAGTCAGTTATCCATATGCAGATCAGTTCAGTTCAGCTGCTGAGGTGACTCTTGTTTGTTCAGTTCGGTTCTTTGCATCAGGTAACCAAAGGATTGGAGTTCCAGCTTAAGCATCCATCCTTCCAATGAGTATTCAGGACTGATATCATTTAGGATGGACCCATTTCATCTCCTTGCAGTCCAAGGGACTTTCAAGAGCCATCTCCAACACCACAGTTCAAAAGCATCAATTCTGGGTGCTCAGTTTTCTTTATGCTCCTCCTTTCCTTGTTACTCTAGGTGCCTCTTGACTTCCTACTTTTGCATTCCACTCCCATACAATGAAAAGGGCATCTTTTGGGGGTGTTAGCTCTAGAAGGTCTTGTAGGTCTTCGTGGAACCATTCAAGTTCAGCTTCTTCAGCATTACTGGTTGGGGGCATAGACTTGGATTACTCTGATACTGAATGGTTTGCCTTGGAAATGGACAGAGATAATTCTGTTGTTTTCGAGGTTGCACCCAAGTATTGTATTTTGGCCTCTTCTCAACTGTGAGTGCTACTCCATTTCTTCCAAGAGATTCTTGACCACAATAGTAGATATAATGATCATCTGAGTTAAATTCACCCATTCCAGTCCATTTTATTTCACTGATTCTTAAAATGTTGATGATTATTCTTGTCATCTCCTGTTTGACCATTTCCAATTTACCTTGGTCCATGGATCTAACATTCCAGGTTCCTATGCAATATTGTTCTTAAAGCATCAGACTTTACTTCCTTCACCAGTCACATCCACAACTGGGCATTGTTTTTGCTTGTCTCTTCATTCTTTCTGGTGTCAGTTCTCTCTTCTCCAGTAGGATATTGGGCACCTACCAACCTAGGGAGTTCATCTTTCAGTGTCCTATCTATCTTTTTACCTTTTCATACTGTTCATGGGGTTCTCATTGAATGAATCCTCAAATGTTTGCCATTTCTTATGGCTGGAATGGGAGTGCTCCAGGAATTGCTTGTGGTAAAGAAGACTGCCTGCCAATGCAGAAGACATAAGACATAAGACTCCGTGGGTTCAGAAGATCACCTCGAAGAGAGCATGGGGCTCATTCCAGTACTCTCACTTGGAGAATCCCATGGATAGAGGAGCCTTGTGGCTACTGTCCATATGGTTGCAAACAGTCAGACATGACTGAATTGACTTAGCACACGTGCACGATAATATAAACATCTCTGGTATTTCATAATACTCCCAGTTTATACTTTATCAACAAACACAATTACATATTTGATAACAGCTATCCATATTTCTAGGAAGTGCTTTGAAAGTCATCTAGGCTTTCTAGTATTATATGTGCTTTTACTTATCATTTTCTTTCAAGAGCAGAGACAACATTTTCAGATTTAAAATCACTAGATATGACCCATGTGATCCATTTCAGTAATAAGACTCAATTTGAATCATAAAAATATTGGCAAATCCACAACAATTGTTTTCTTAATTATATTAAGGTCACGGTGTAAAATACATTGAATAAATGAGATTTCATCAGGTTTTTGCTTTTAAAAGAAATAGCATCTTAATTATGCAATGGATATGCTTAATGATATACAAATAGCATGATGAGAAATTTATCCCCCAAAAAGATAGGCATCTTAATGCAGATTTTTCCAAACATAGAATGTACTTGAAGGCAATTTAAAAAACACTGGAGTAATCCAAGATGTGAGAAGAAATACAAGCTATTCATCAAAATATTAAACAAGGGTTAATTTTAGAGTTGAGGAAAAGGGTGGGGGCTAAACTTTGTATAAAGTAGAATTGGGAGTTCCATCTTTAGTTTAATTACTAGCAATACTGTTATTTGAAGTAACTCCAGCTGTGTGAGCTTGGTAAAGGCCTTCAGCAAACAAGTTCATTTCTCTTGTTTTTCTTTTTGAAAGAAGTAATACATTTATAGGCTACAGAAAAGGCAATTAAAGAAATTAAAAATGAAAAAAAAAATAGAGTAGTAAGTGTCCTTTCCCCTAGAAGCTAGAAGCCTGGAAACAAAGAACAAGAAAACTTGTTAGTTTTAATTACACTGTGGACTTTGTCCCTAATGAATTTCCTTCCCAATCTATACTGAATAAAACAACTGGTTGTTTTATAAAAGCAATTGTTGCTTATTATGGTGTCTGTGTGTGTGTGTGTGTGTGTGTCTGTAGGTGACCAAGAAAGAGACACTGAGACACTGACAGACAGCTGATATACCGGTCAAGTAGTGCTCTACAGAAACTGCATGCATTTCACAAATAACTATTTCATTCTCCACTTTCTTTTTCTAATTAGTCAAAATTCTGAAGAACCATTTCATTTATGTAGAACAGGTATTAAATAAGAATATTCTACTTCAGGGTAAAAAGTGCTTATCACTTTATACTCCTTAACAAATTTAATATGAACATACAGTGACAACTGGTGCTTTTTATCTATTATTAATTGAGTCCTTCCTCCACTAAAATGGAAGAATCTTTGCCAAATCTAAGGTTTACCCCCTCCATCCAACTGTGAGTAGATTTAGGCCTGATTCATTATAGATGCAGATTATTTAACCTTCTGTTAACCCATTTATGGGAGAAGGTAATGGCACCCCACTCCAGTACTCTTGCCTGGAAAATCCCAGGGATGGCGGAGCCTGGTGGGCTGCCGTCTATGAGGTAGCACAGAATCAGACCCGACTGAGAGACTTCACTTTCATGCATTGGGGAAGGAAATGGCAACCCACTCCAGTGTTCTTGCCTGGAGAACCCCAGGGGCGGGGGAGCCTGGTGGGCTGCTGTCTATGGGGTCGCACAGAGTTGGACATGACTAAAGTGACTTAGCAGTAGCAGTAACCCATTTATTAGCAGAATTGTTCCATCCTCAATTAGCTTCTATATTTCATTCAAAACATTTCATTCAAAACACTCACTGAACGTTTTCTATGTGTCTGCAAAATCTTTACAGGAAATTACTATTTCTTTTTTTGTGATGTAATTATCAAATTTATTAATACTAGAGTCCCTCTTCACTTTTAGTATTATAAAGAATGGTACAGGAAACTAAATTCTCTACATTTTCAAAATTTTCTGTGATTCATATTTTCATTTTATAGTTGATCCTTATACAACTTTGGGAATTTCACAGAACAGATATGATAATTGTTCACTTTTCAAATGAGAAAGCAGTTATTCAGACATGTTGTCACCCACTTTATTCAGATAAAAACTTGAATATTTGAGATTCAGCACCTAATGTGAGTGAAATATAATGCTTCGAATTTTCCCTGCATCTGAAAACAACTTAAGAAAATTCACTTAAAGTTTCTAAACTTTGATAAGTTTCTTCAGTCATGTCTAACTCTTCAACCCTGTGACTGTATAGCCCACCAGACTCCTCTGTCCATGGGATATCCCATGCAAGAATACTGGGGTGAGTTGCCATGCCTTCCTCCAGGGGAGCCTCCCGACCCAGGGATGGCATCTGTGCTCTTCTGTCTTCTGCATTGGCATCAGGGTTCTTTTCCACCAGCACCAGCTGGAAAACCCTTCTAATCCTTCTAAACGTTTTTCCTTACCTTGACCTGTCTATATTCAGTAATGTTAGCCTGCCCTTCCTTCACCTATTTCTTTCCTTTCCTTTTATTTCCATTGATTACATTTAGTGCCTCCTTTTTACTATTGTCTGAGTAAGAGTCATATTTACCATGAAAGTGTGGATAACAAAGAACACTTATTTTTAAGTTATAAAACAGGGGAATACATTTTTTTCAGAAAATGAAAGTCAAATGGAACAGCAGCAGCAACAGAACTAAATAGCATATTGGTCTTCTAAGAACTTATTTTCAAGTGGATTCCACTATCTACTCTAACCAGAGAGATAGGAAACTGGTCTCTAGAAATGTTGGAGAGACAGTTTTGGCTGAAGTGATGGATCATTCAGTTCAAGAAAGGAAGTCTGGGGCAATGCTTGCAGGAAGAAATTGCTAACCCAGACAAGGAAGTAAAATCAAGTTTTAAGAAATAACATCACTGGTACAGCACTTACATGCTACTATTATTGAGAAGTAATATTCCAAAGGACTTCATTTTGTTGTTGTTGTTGTTAGAAATAAGCATAAATGTCCAGTTAGAGACTCAGATATCTCATGGACGTGAGGTATTTGATTTGAGTTACAGTTAAATTTATAATTCAAAAATTTGTATTTTGAATGAATTCTGTGCATTTCAAGTTTATTACCAACTGTAGATACTGGCCTTCCATTTCTACTGTTTACTGTTGGCATAAACTGCTACTTAGTATTCTGCCGTATATTATAATTTAAGGCAGTATTTCAAATTTTTTTTCTGGCAATATTGAGACATAACTAACATATAACACTGCATAAGTTTAAACTGTATAATATGATGACTTGATACACATCAGTTCAGTTTAGTTCAACCGCTCAGTCATATCCGACTCTTTGCAACCCCATGAATTGCAGTATGCCAGGCCTCCCTGTCCATCACCATCTCCTGCAGTTCACTCAGATTCACGTCCATTGAGTCTGTGATGCCATCCAGCCATCTCATCCTCAGTCATCCCCTTCTCCTCTTGCCCCCAATCCCTCCCAGCATCAGAGTCTTTTCCAATGAGTCAACTCTTCGCATGAGGTGGCCAAAGTACTGGAGTTTCAGCTTTAGCATCATTCTTTCCAAAGAAATCCCAGGGTTGATCTCCTTCAGAATGGACTGGTTGGATCTTCTTGCAGTCCAAGGGACTCTCAAGAGTCTTCTCCAACACCATAGTTCAAAAGCGTCAATTCTCTGATGCTCAGCCTTCTTCACAGTCCAACTCTCACATCCATACGACTATTGGAAAAACCATAGCCTTGACTAGACGGACCTTAGTCGATAAAGTAATGTTTCTGCTGTTGAATATGCTATCAAAGTTGGTCATAACTTTTCTTTCAAGGAGTAAGCATCTTTTAATTTCATGGCTGCAGTCACCATCTGCAGTGATTTTGGAGCCCCCCCAAATAAAGTCTGACACTGTTTCCACTAAGCAAAGGTGGCTGCGATGGGCGCACTAAGCGCAGGCGGCTGCGACGGGTGCACTAAGTGCAGCCGAGAGGAGCTGCCCCATGTCCGAGGTCAGGGGCAGAAGCTGGGAGGACCCCATGCCAAAAGGGCAGGGGCCAAGAGGAGCCACCCCGTGTCCAAGGTCAGGGGTGGTGGCCAGGAGGAACCACTCTGAGTCCAAGGCCAGGGGCAACAGGCAGGAGGAGCAACTCCATGTCCAAGGAGCGGTGGCTGTGCTGGCACAGGAGGGCCTAGAGGAGCTATCCCATGTTGAAGGTCAGGAAGAGCGGCGGTGAGGAGATAACCCTCATCCAAGGTAAGGAGCAGTGGCTGTGCTTTGCTGGAGCAGCAATGAAGAGATAACCCACGCCCAAGGTAAGACACACTGAAACCATACTCACAGAAAACTAGGCAATGTAATCACACAAGGACCACAGCCTTGATACACATACATATTGTGAAATGATTACCACAGTAGGGTTAGCTAGTGACTCCATCACCTCATATACTTGTTTTTCTGAAGTGAGAATTTGTAAGAGCCACTCTCTTTCAAGTATATAACACAGTGATGTTAACTATAGTCATGAGCTCTATGTTAGATCCTCAGATCTTTTAAGTGGGAATTTATACTGTTTCACAAGTATCTCCCATTTTTCCAAATCCCTCTGCCCTGGGTAGACACAATTCTATTCTCTATTTCTGTGACTTTGGCTACTACAGATTCCACATATAATGAGATCATACAGTATTGGTCTTTCTCTGTCTGGCATATTTCACTTAGCATGGTACTCTAAAGGCCCACCTATGCAGTCATAAATGGCAAGATATCTTTCTTTCTCATGGCTGAATTACATTTACATATGTAGTATATCTTTCTCTATATATGTATGCATTCTCACATCATTATCTATTAATCCAATGAATATGGGAGTACAGGTATGTCTTTGAGATACTTTTTTCAACTCCTTTGGAGTTACACCCAGAACTAGGATTGTGGAGTCATATGGTAGTTCAATGTTTAATATTTGAGAAATCTCCAAAATGTTTTTCCTAGTGACTCTATTAGTTTACCTTCCTACTATCAGTGCACGGGAGTTCATTTGACTCAACATTCTTGTCAGCACTTATTATAGCTTGTATTTTTGATGATGGCCATTCTAAAAGGTGGGAGGTAATATCTCATTATGGCTTTCATTTGCATTTCCCTGATGATTAGTGATGTTGAGCATTTTTTTAGACACCTGTTGATCTTATGCATGTCTTCTTTGGAAAAAAAATGTCTATTTCGGTTCTCTCATATTTTAAGTAGAACTTTTTTTTTGCGGGGGGGGCGTCCTAAATCGTATGAATTCCTTCCATATTTAAACCATTAACCCCTTATATGTTATACAGTTAGCAAAAGCTATCTCAACTAAAAATAAGTTTCTTATACACAGATAACTGGAATGTTAGGTTCATGAATCAAGGCAATTTGGAAGTGATCAAACAGGAGATGACAAGAATAATCATCAACATTTTAGGAATCAGTGAATTAAAATGGACTGGAATAGGCGAATTTAACTCAGATGACCATTATTTCTGCTATTGTGGTCAAGAATCCCTTGGAAGAAATGGAGCAGCACTCACAGTCAAGAAGAGTCTGAAATGCAATACTTGGGTGCAACTTCAAAAACAATAGAATTATCTTTGTTCATTTCCAAGACAAACCATTCAGTATCAGAGTAATCCAAGTCTATGCTCCAACCAGTAATGCTGAAGAAGCTGAACTTGAATGGTTCCATGAACACCTACAAGACCTTCTAGAACTAATGCCTGAAAAAGATGCCCTCTTCATTATAGGGGAGTGGAATGCAAGAGTAGGAAGTCAAGAGATATCTGGAGTAACAAGAAAATTGGCCTTGGAGTACAAAAAAAAAGCAGGTCAAAGGCTAACAGAGTTTTGCCAAGAAAACACACTGGTCATAGCAAATACCCTCTTCCAACAACACAAGAGAAGACTTTACACATAGACATCACCAAATGGTCAATGCTGAAATCAGATTGATTATATTCTTTGCAGCCAACGATGGGGAAGCTTGTACAGTCAGCAAAAACAAGACCAGGACCTGACTGTGGCTCAGATCATGAACTCCTTATTACCAAATTCAGACTTAAACTGAAGAAGTAGGGAAAACCACTAGACCATTTAGGTATGACCAAAATCAAAGTCCTTATGATTATACAGTGTAAATAACACACAGATTCAAGGGATTAAATCTGATAGACAGAGTGTCTGAAGAACTATGGACAGAGGTTTGTGATATTGTACAGGAGGCTGTGATGAAGACCATCCTGAAGAAAAAGAAATACAAAAAGGTAAAATGGTTGTCTGAGGAGGCCTTACAAGCAGCTGAGAAAGGAAGAGAAGCT
Source organism: Madoqua kirkii (assembly GCA_006408675.1). Lineage (NCBI taxonomy): Eukaryota > Metazoa > Chordata > Mammalia > Artiodactyla > Bovidae > Madoqua > Madoqua kirkii. Next base: position 25,028 of record SJYC01036275.1, on the reverse strand, counting down.
AATGGCAAAGGAGAAAAGGAAAGATATACCCATCTGAATGCAGAGTTCTGAAGAATAGCAAGGAGAGATAAGAAAGCCTGCCTTATCAATCAAAGCAAAGAAATAGAGAAAAACAAAAGAATGGGAAAGACTAGAGATTTCTTCAAGAAAATTAGAGATACCTAGGGAACATTTCATGCAAAGATGGGTACAATAAAGGACAGACATTGTATGGACCTAACAGAAGCAGAAGATATTGAGAAGAGTTTGCAAGAACACACAGAAGAACTGTCCAAAAAAGATCTCAATGACCCAGAAAACCATGATGGTGTGATTACTCACCTAGAGCCAGATATTCTGGAATGTGAAGTCAAGTGGGCCTTAGAAAGCATCACTAGGAACAAAGCTAGTGGAAGTGATGGAATTCCAGTTGAGCTACTTCAAATCCTAAAAGATGATGCTAAGAAAGTGCTGCACTTGATATATTACAAAACTGGAAAACTCAGCAGTGTCCAGGGAATTGGAAAAGGTCAGTTTTCATTCCAATCCCAAAGAAAGGCAATGCCAAAGAATGCTCAAACTACCATACAATTGCACTCATCTCATATGCTAGTAAAGTAATGCTCAAATTTCTCCAAGCAGGCTTCAGCAACGCATGAACCGTGAACTTCCAGTTATTCAAACTCAATGTGGATTTAGAAAAGGCAGAGGAACCAGAGATCAAATTGCCAACATCTGTTGGATCATCTAAAAAGCAAGAGAGTTCCAGAAAAACATCTACTTTCACTGTATTGACTATGCCTAAGCCTTTGACTGTATAGCCCCCCCCCCTCCAAAAAAATGTGGAGAATTCTTCAAGAAATGCAAATACCATGCCACCATACCTGCCTCCTGAGAAATCTGTATGCAGGTCAGGAAGCAACAGTTAGAACTGGACATGGGACAACAGACTGGTTCCAAATAGGAAAAGGAGTACATCAAGGCTGTATACTGTCACCCTGCTTATTTAACTTATATGCAGAGTACATCATGAGAAACGCTGGACTGGAAGAAGCATAAGCGGGAATCAAGATTGCCAGGAGAAATATCAATAACCTCAGATATGCAGATGACACCACCCTTATGGTAGAAAACTAAGAAGAACTAAGGAGCCTCTTGCTGAAAATAAAAGAGGAGAGTGAACAATTTTGCATAAAACTAAACATACAGAATATTAAGGTCATGACATCTGGTCCCATCACTTTATGGCAAATAGATGAGGAAACAATGGAAACAGTGAGACTTTATTTTGAGGGGCTCTAGAATCATTGCAGATGGTGACTGCAGCCATGAAATTAAAAGACGCTTACTCCTTGGAAGAAAAACTAAGACCAACCTAGACAGCATGTCAAAAAGCAGAGACATTACTTTGCCAACCAAGGTCTGTCTAGTATACCTATCATTTTTCATTCGTTGTGTATGGATGTGAGAGTTAGAAAGATAGTAATGATGACTCTGTATGTGAGACAACAAAAGAGACACAGAGGTATAGAATGGACTTTTGGCCTCTGAAGGAGAGAGAGAGGGTGGGATGATTTGGGAGAATGGCATTGAAACATGTATACTATCATATAAGAAATGAAGCGCCAGTCTATGTTTAAAAAAAAAAAAAAAAAAAAGAAAGAAAGCTAAGCACTGAAGAATTTATGCTTTTGAACTGTGGTATTGGAGAAGACTCGAGACTCCCTCAGACTGCAAGGAGATCAAACTAGTCAATCCTAAAGGAAATCACTACTGAATATTCATTGGAATGACTGATGTTGAGGCTGACACTCTAATACTTTGACCAACTGATGTGAAGAAATAACTCTTTGGAGAAGACTCCGATGCTGGGAAAGATGGAAGGTGGGAGGAGAAAGGGATGGCAGAGGATGAAAAGGTTGGATGGCATCAATGATTCAATAGATATAAGTTTGAGTAAGCTCCGTGAATTGGTGATGAACAGGGAAGCCAGTTGTGCTGCAGTCTATGGGGTCACAAAGGGTCGGACATGACTGAATGTCTGAACTGATTGATACAGTTAACTAATATTTGCCAAGGGAGATAAGAATACTCAATGGATGAAGGATAGTCTCTTCTGTAAATGGTGCTGGAAAATTCTAGATTATCACATGCAGAAAAATTAAATTTGTTTCTAATTTTATACCCCTTCACAAAATTAACTTGAATTAAAGACTTGAATTTTGAAACTCTAAGACTCCTTAAAAAAACATGGGGGGGGGGTGGGGAGAAAACTTCTTGACATTGGTCAACCAAAAGGAACAAAGAAAAACATGGCTTCAACCAAATGAAGGCCATTGTGCCTAAAAAGACACCATCATGAAGTGAACGCACAACCATGAACTAGGAGAAAATATTTATAAATCCGACAGAAAATAAGCTGTCTCTTATACACATCTGACATTGGTCTTCACAATGATCCTATTTTTTGATATGACACCAAAATCACAAGCAACAAAAGGAGAAATGAATAAGTGGGACTACATCAGACTGAAAAGCTTTTGCAAAGCAAAAGAAACAATGAACAAAATGAAAACTATAGAATGAAAGAAACCATTTCAAAGATTCTTAACTTAGGAATTCAAAATCAAATATCTACAAATATGGTGAATTCTTCTGAAATGTGTCTTTTTTCTAATGACAGATTGTTAACAATTGTTAACATAAAATGATTATTCTCTATTTAACTTGTTATTCTAAACTCTAACTTATTTTCTGGTAGTTTGGTTGAATATAAGATGCAGAAATACATGACTGTATTTGGAATTAGATTGCTTCAGTTAAAACAGCATCTGTCCTTCACTTGCTGTGTAACCTTGGATATCTATTCAAATTCTCTAAGACCAGTGTTTTTTTAATCTTTTGTAAAACAGGGATACTAATAGGGTCTACATCATAAGATGAAGTAGAGAAGGCAATGGCACCCCACTCTAGTACTCTTGCCTGGAAAATCCCATGGACAGAGGAGCCTGGTAGGCTGCTGTCCATGGGGTCGCTAACAGTCGGACACGACTGAGCAACTTCACTTTCACTTTACACTTTCATGCATTGGAGAAGGAAATGGCAACCCACTCCAGTGTTCTTGCCTGGAGAATCCCAGGGGCAGGGGAGCCTGGTGGGCTGACATCTATTGGGTCGCACAGAGTTGGACATGACTGAAGTAATTTAGCAGCGTAAGATGAGGATTAAAGAAGATTAATTACTGTAAATTGTTCAAAACCACCTGGTATAACATGTAAGTAACAGATGTTAAAGATTAATTTTTATTATTAAGGTTTTTTTTATAGTTAAAAACAGACCTATATTTATATCTGTTTATACTGTTGTTGGCAGATAGTTTTAAAGAGCCAGAGTAAATATTTTCTACTTTGGGGACCATGTAATCTTTGCAACAACTTAACTCTGCTTTTGTAGCAGGAAAGCATCCACACGCAAAACATAAATGAATGTGCATGGTTATTTTTCAATAAAACTTATCTGCAAAAACAGTCACTGGATAAGATTTGGGCTGTAGGCTGTGGTTTGACAACCACAGTTTCTGTGCTTAAAGAACAAATGTAGTGAGTCATGATTTAACAGGACTTATTTAATACATCCTTAAGACTGTAAATTTGTAACATGTTTAAAACTTCCAAGAAGTTATTTCTTTGCTCACAATCCTCCATGTAGTTTATCTTTGTCTAAAATTCCATGTCAAGGTATATAGTTTTCTCAGCAAAGGATAGAGGTCATCACAAGGAGAAATTCAATTTTTGTTAAAAAAATTAACAATATCACACAGCACTTTGTCCATTGTATATTCAGTGCATGTTAATAGCATTCAAAGCATCTCCTAGGATTATTCAACACATGAGAAATAGCACAGAACAACAATAAAAACGTAAATCACCTTCTTTTGGTGACTTATCTTCCTCTATGTGTATAAATGAAACATTTTTTCCCCCTTAGGTCAGAGAAAAGTAAAATTATAAAACAAAAAATTGGTGGAAGAATTTAGGAAATTGATATCCACTAATTCAGGAAGATATTATGAAATGCTATTGCAAAACTTGTTTAGGTAGAATAACTACATTCCTTTAATCTGGGCCAGCGCTGCATAACTTAGTGAAATACAAAAGCCATGACAAAATACCAAGGGGTGATTTAGCAACACACTTGGGAATTTGTGATGGAAGGTCTGGAGGATCAATTTAACAGAAGATTTGGGTAAGACATGAAAACTGATGATTCTTAATATAAAGATATGAATGTTTCAAATAAGAATAGCAAGATTACATCAGCTGCTAGCAAATATGAATAATTTCTTATGAGTTGGTTTGAAAAAAAAAAGATTATGTATTTTATGTATTGAACCAGTGGATAAAGAAATTTACTTTCATTTCTATTGCCTTAGTTTCTACTTACTGTCTCTAATTTACATTATGCAATCCAGTAACACCTCCACACATACCAAATAAATCTAAACTACCTGATATTTATCCCAACCCCATTTACTCACAATTTCCCTCCATCCTTCCCCTCCTTCCCTGTCTCTATTCTTTCCTTTCTCTCTCTCTAATGGAGGCATGAGATAGAGACTTTATATTACCCAGAAATCATACGTCTAGGAATTAAAGCATCATACAGAATGATCTTCTTGAAATAATTTCAGATGAGGGTCAAGTGCTTCCTTTCCCCAAAAGGTAATGTTGTTTTTTCTTATTTCACACGCTGTCTTTTTAAACAGGCTGTTTAGCATTAGTATTCACAAGCCAACCAGGTGCAACAAGCACAGAGTACAGTACAAGGCTACAAAGATATTTTAGAGTTTCTGAACAAGTTTCCTCCCCAGATTATTTTGAACATTAAACATCTGTGGAAGAGTTGGAGAGGTGTTCAACCTACTTATTATTCATCCACGATATATGTAATTGATTTTAAGGTGAAACATTCCAGCAGACAGCTTTTGGGATACTCACTCTTAGATGGAGTGATATTATGTATGCTGCAATGCCTTGAATATCGTCCAGATTATTAACATATGACACATGGCTCATCAGCATGATATGAAATAGAGGCAAAACTTTTGAGTGTACTACCTAATTTAATTGAAATTTAATGAGATAACGCATTGAAGGTAAAGTTCTCATTATCATTATCATGCTTTACTTCTTGAGCATAGTATTACACATGGCACAGACAACACACATCAGAAAGTCTTGATTTTTTTTAATGTTGAATAAATCTCATTAAGAGTTGCATGCATTCAGAAACTGCACATCCTCTTACACTAGTGAATGTCCCCTCCTTGTCTATCTATCTATCTATATACAGAGAGAGGGAGACAGACAGACAGCCTGAGACTGTAGAATCATAGTAGGACACTCACAGCACAACTTATGGGATATGGTGCAACCAGATTTTAATAGCTACTATGTTCCTTAATAGCTCTATGTTCTTGGACAAGTAATGGAACTTTTCTGAATTTGAGTTTCTACATCTGGTATAAAGGGGATAATGATGATCTTCATAAGAATTAAATGAGCTTTGCTAAATGCATTCTCTGTAACAGAAATGAATATTCAAGAAATGCTTGGTATTGCTTTTTGCATCATACACGGGTATCATGACTATTTGTCATAAACACTGTAGTCAGAGTGTGGGAGGAAATATGGAGAAGGCTGTTGGATGGATATTGTTTAGAGGAACTGGACCTGAAAGGATGTACTAGCCCCTAGTACTAGTAGGTTCCTGGAAGCGACTGCAGCTGTGGACTGAGAGAAGAAATCTAGTGAGGGTGAAAATATATAATATTCCTATATTTAATAATGTCTGTCTTGACAAAATAAAAGTGTCATCAGAGTATCACCCATGAGTTTAGTATCCCAGCATTTAATTTCTGGAGTACCAGTCTAGAATATCTGTCTGCCCACGTAGGCTATGGCTGTCTTCCTAGTTGTGTTCTGGCTCAAAATCGGTTACTGCAGTTATGGTGATAGAAATTGTTTAATGATAGGCAGAGACAGAATTTTGAAAAGACAAGTGATGCTAAAGGGTTTGGATCTCAGTTAAGTTAATGGGGATTCACTACACTATTGTAAATTGATAAATGACTAGATGGAACAGAATGATTGCTCTGGCAGAAGGGTGGAGGAAATTGGTCAGAAGATGGAGTGGATCAAGGTAGGGAATATATCAGGAATCTGGGTGAAAATTAACTTGGGAAGGAATTTTAAAAATAGGATATTTAATAAATAATAAGACGCTGGATTCATCATGAGGCAATGTGTTAAGGACTACAGTTTCAGGCAGCAGGTTAGGATGGGGTGGAGAAGCAGCTTCAGAGGCTAGATAGAGGACTTCCCTGGTGGGCCAGTGGTGAAGAATCCACCAGCCACTGTAGGGGACACAGGTATGATCCCTGGTCTGAAAAGATTCCACAGGCTGTGGAACAACCAGGCCTGTGTGCTGCAACTACCGAGCCCTAACTCTAGAGCCCAGGAACCTCAACTACTGAAGCCCACATGGCACAACTACTGATTAAGGATATATACAGAGATTAGTGGAATCTAGCTGAGAATCAGAAGTAAAGCCTCATATTTAAGGTTTAAATTATTTCCAACAAATCTTCAAAAAATAATTCAGCGGGAAAAATTAGCTTCTTCAAATAATGGTTCTAAGACAACTGGATATCCACATGGAAAAAAAAATTATACTATATACAAAAATTAGCTACAAATACATTGTAAATCTAACAGAGCTAAAATCATAAAACTCTTTAAGATATATACAGGAATAAATCTTCATAATTTTTGTTAAATAAAACCTTAAAAATTATACCAAAACCAAAAGGAACAAAGAAAAACATGGCTTCAACCAAATGAAGGCCATTGTGCCTAAAAAGACACCATCATGAAGTGAACACACAACCATGAACTAGGAGAAAATATTTATAAATCCGACAGAAAATAAGTTGTAATTATATAATAACTACGACAGCTCAAAAATAAAAAGGCCAATCAGCAAAGGATCTGAAGGATTTTTTTTCTCTCCAGTGAAAACAAAGAAAAGGACAATTAATACAAGAAAGATAGTCAATTTCATTAGTCATTAGGCAAATAACATTCAACATGACAAATGAGATACCACTTCATAGCCAGTAAAGTGGATATAATCAAATGGAAGATAAGAACAAATGTTGAAAATGGTGTGAACCAACCAAAACTCTGATATGTTTCTGGTAAGAATGTACAATGGTGCAACCACTTGGGAAACCTCTGATAGCCCCTCAAAGGTTAAACATACATGTGCCTTCTGACTCAGTGAATACACTCTTTTGTGTGTATCTAGGAATAATTAAAATATTTGGCTACATTGTGTCTTGAACACAAAGGATCATTAGTCATTGTAATCAAAAGTGGAAAAAGCCTAAATCCCCATCAATTGACGAATGGATACATAAAACACAGTTTCTCTAGACAATAGGCTATTATTAAGCAATAAAAAGTAATAAAGCATTGGCTACAGTAAAATGAACTTTGAAATGATCATGTAAAGTGGACAGGGCCAGTTGCAAAACAACATATATCTTATAAATCCATTTATAGGAAGTGTCCTGAATAAGCAAATTTACAAAGATAGAAAATCAATTCACAATTTTCTCAGACTGAGTTGGGTGAATTTGGGAGGAAATGGACAGTGGCTACTACTGATCAGAGGATTTTCCTTTTTCTTTTGGAGTGTTGCAATTGTTCTAAAATTTATTTTAGTGGTGATTGTACAACTCTGTGAATATACTAAAACATCCACTGAATTGTACACTTTAAATGAGTGAATTGTATAGTATGTTAATTATCTCAAACTGATAAAAATAATCTGTAGTAGTCTAGGACTACTGTATTCTAATCGGCATGAGTAATACATTTGAACAAACTTATTATCATGGTGTAGATAACTCGCCATATTCTTTAGAAAGCATTAGTTATTATAGTCCTATCCTAATATTGGGGCTTCCCTGGTGGCTCAGAAGTTAAAGTGTCTGCCTGCAATGTGGGAGACCTGGGTTCGATTCCTGGGTCAGGAAGATCCCCTGGAGAAGGAAATGGCAATCCACTCCAGTATTATTGCCTGGAGAATCCCATGGAAGGAGGAGCCTGGTGGGCTACAGTCCATGGGGTCGCAAAGAGTTGGACACGACTAATATCAGTTTTCATACTACTATCAGTTCAGTTCAGTTCAGTCACTCGGTCGTGTCCGACTCTTTCAGAACCCATGAATCGCAGCATGTCAGGCCTTTCTGTCCATCACTAACTCTCAGAGTTCACTCAAACTCATGTCCATCCAGCCAGTGATGCCATCCAGCCATCTCATCCTCGGTCGTCCCCTTCTCCTCCTGCCCCCAATCACTCCCAGCATCAGAGTCTTTTCCAATGAGTCAACTCTTGGTGTGAGGTGGCCGAAGTACTGGAGTTTCGGCTTTAGCATCATTCCTTCCAAAGAACACCCAGGACAGATCTCCTTTAGAATGGACTGACTGGATCCCCTTGCATTCCAAGGGACTCTCAAGAGTCTTCTCCAACACCACAGTTGAAAAGCATCAATTTTTCGGTGCTCAGCTTTCTTCATAGTCCAACTCTCACATCCATACATGACCATTGGAAAAACCACAGCCTTGACTAGACAGACCTCTGTTGGCAAAGTAATGTCTCTGCTTTTGAATATGCTATCTACGTTGGTCATAACTTTCCTTCCAAGGAATAAGCGTCTTTTAATTTCATAGCTGCAGTCACCATCTGCAGTGATTTTGGAGCCCCCAAAATAAAGTCTGACACTGTTTCCACTGTTTCCCCATCTATTTCCCATGAAGTGATGGGACCAGATGCCATGATCTTCGTTTTCTGAATGCTGAGCTTTAAGCCAACTTTTTCGCTTTCCTCTTTCACTTTCATCAAGAGTCTTTGTAGTTCCTCTTTACTTTCTGCCATAAGGGTGGTGTCATCTGCATATCTGAGGTTATTGATATTTCTCCTGGCAATTGTGATTCCAGCTTGTGCTTCTTCCAGCCTAGCGTTTCTCATGGTGTACTCTGCATATAAGCTAAACAAGCCAGGTGACAATATACAGCCTTGACATACTCCTTTTCTTATTTGGAACCAGTCTGTTGTTCCATGTCCAGTTCTAACTGTGCTTCCTGATCTGCATATAGATTCTCAAGAGGCAGGTCAGGTGCTCTGGTATTCCCATCTCTCTCAGAATTTTCCACAGTTTATTGTGATCCACACAGTCAAAGGCTTTGGCATAGTCAAGAAAGCAGAAATAGATGTTTTTCTGGAACTCTCTTGCTATTTTGATGATCCAGAGGATTTTGGCAATTTGATCTCTGGTTCCTCTGCCTTTTCTAAATCCAGCTTGAACATCTGGAAGTTCACAGTTCACGTATTGCTGAAGCCTTGCTTGGAGAATTTTGAGCATTACTTTACTAGCATGTGAGATGAGTGCAATTGTGTGGTAGTTTGAGCATTCTTTGTAATTGTCTTTCCTTGGGATTGGAATGAAAACTGACCTTTTCCAGTCCTGTGGCTACTGCTGAGTTTCTGAAATGTGCTGGCATATTGAGTGCGGCACTTTCACAGCATCATCTTTCAGGATTTGAAACAGCTCAACTGGAATTCCATCATCTCCACTAGCTTTGTTCCTAGTGATGCTTTCCAAGGCCTACTTGACTTCACATTCCAGGATGTCTGGCTCTAGGTGAGTGATCACACTGTCGTGATTATCTTGGTCTTGAAGATCTTTTTTGTACAGTTCTTCTGTGTATTCTTGCAGTCTCGAGCCCATCTTTGCATGAAATGTTCCCTTGGTATCTCTAATTTTCTTGAAGTGATCTCTAGTCTTTCCCATTCTGTTCTTTTCCTCTATTTCTTTGCATTGATCACTGAAGAAGGCTTTCTTATCTCTCCTTGTTATTCTTTGGAACTCTGCATTCAGATGCTTATATCTTTCCTTTTCTCCTTTGCTTTTCACTTCTCTTCTTTCCACAGCTATTTGTAAGCCCTCCTTAGACAGGCATTTTGCTTTTTTGCATTTCATTTTCTTGGAGATGATCTTCATCCCTGTCTCCTGTACAATGTCACAAACCTCTATCCATAGTTCATCAGGCACTCAGTCCATCAGATCTTGGCCCTTAAATCTATTTCTCTCTTCCCCTGTATAATCATAAGGGATTTGATTTAGGTCATACCTGAATGGGGTAGTGGTTTTCCCTACTTTCTTCAATTTCAGTCTGAATTTGGTAATAAGGAGTTCATGATCTGAGCCACAGTCAGTTCCTGGTCTTGTTTTTGCTGACTGTATAGACCTCCTCCATCTTTGGCTGCAAAGAATATAATCAGTTTGATTTTGGTGTTGACCATCTGTTATGTCCATGTGTAGAGTCTTCTCTTGTGTCGTTGGAAGAGGGTGTTTGCTATAACCAGTGTGTTTTCTCGGCAAAACTCTATTAGCCTTTGCCGTGCTTCATTCTGTATACCAAGGCCAAATTTGCCTGTTACTCCAGGTGTTTCTTGACTTCCTACTTTTGCTTCCAGTCCCCTATAATGAAAAGGACATCTTTTGGGGGTGTTAGTTCTAAAAGGTCCTGTAGGTCTTCATAGAACTGTTAAATGTCAGTTTCTTCAGTGTTACTGGCTGGGGCATAGGCTTGGATTACCATATTGAATGGTTTGCCTTGGAAATGAACAGGGATCATTCTGTCGTTTTTGAGATTGCATCCAAGTACTGCATTTCAGACTCTCTTGTTGATCATGATGGCTACTCCATTTCTCCAAAGGGATTCTTGCCCACAGTAGTACTAATACAGACTTATATGAATAAGTGTGTCATGTAATGTGAAAATGCACTCAGTTGTGTCTGACTCTTTGCAACCCCATGGACTATAGCCCTCTATACTCCTCTGTCCATGGAATTTTCCAGGTAACAATATTGGAGTGGGTTGCCATTTCCTCTTCCAAGGGATCTTTCCAACCCAGGGATTGAACCCATATCTCTTACGTCTCCTGCATTGGCAGGCAGATTCTTTATCATTGGTGCCACATGGGAAAATGAATATAAGTCTGTCTCACTATTTTTCACACTGAACTTATTCTAATAAAATATTATTTCTTAAAACCCATTTATACTTATCAGTTCAAAAGAAAGAAGATTATAACTGAAGAATCATCTAAAGACAAAAGAAAACACAGTTTGAATAACCATTCTTCCTCATACATTTCTTATGTTCAAAGGTACAAAAACAATATTGGCTCTGAGGACAGAATTGACTCTGGGGCCCTAGAATAGAGAAAAGGAATGCATTATGAAGCATCCCTGACTAAAATAGAACAACAGAGCCAGACGGCATATGCATAGTTGGATCTCAGTGATAACAACAGTGATAATTAATTACACGTTCAGTGTTCAGTGTTTTCCTTCCTGACAAGGCAACAGCAACACTATTACATCTTACGAGAGAAATTAAGGCCAAGAAAGCTGACCCTTAAATAGTCTCTCTGCTGTGTCATGTGTAGCCAGTGCTCTCTGTAATGAGCTCGACCAGAACAGGGCAGGCTTTCAGCAAAAACAAACGTATCAGACAAACTGAAAAATATATGCAGATACATTTTAAGGACAGCCACAATCTCGTATTTCTGACAATGATCTCTTTTCTAGTGACGCTGTACTCACTGTGTTACTTGGGTGTGTGTTTTCACCTTGAATTGCAGGAGATGTTTCTGTAAATGAGAAATGACATTGTGCATTCCTGGGCCACTGAAAGATTAATATGCTTGATAGATGAAATAAAACTGAAATGATGTTATACCAGATATGTGGAATCAAATTCCTTAGATTGGTACCATTATGAACAGCAACATTATTATAATATACTTACTACACAGTAAGAAATGAAATCTGCAATTTGGAGCTTTAAAGTTTCCAGTAGTCTAACTGTTACTATAAAAGGCTTTCTTCTTCCTGGTGCTGACATAATATAGCTCAAAATGTGAGTGCATTAGATTAAAGGGAATGATTCTGATTTTGTATCCTTGTTTTGCCATTTGTAAACTTTTTAACATAGGATGCTGTATTCTGGGGTTTGCTTATTAATTTGGATTTCATGCTGGTAACATCTAATTTATAAGGTTATCCAGAGGATCAAGAAAGATATCGATAGTTTTAAATAATGTGGCTTTCCCATAAAATAGAAGGCATTATTTTCAGTTACATGCAAAAATATATTTTGGAGCGAACCAGGGTGGGAAAGTAAGCTTTAGTGACAAATTGACTAAATCAAATATAACTGTTCTTTAAAAGATTATATGGATAAGAACATTACTGTAGCCCTGTTAGATGTTGATTATGACATTCACTGTGGGATTTGGCAAGGGCCGGTATGCTAATAAGCATATATCAAGTTGTTTATTTTTGGCACCCGTGTTTCTCTCTTATTACTTTCTATTTCTGAGACTGTGCAAGTGAAGGAAATCATTCAAGGATGTCAGCTGTACTCTTACTGCTCACCTAAGCCAGATGTTATGCTGCTCCATCTGTTCACTCATTCTCTGCCATAATATGAAAAACAACTGGGAACTGTGAGGTGACATAGTAATTAACCTTGTAAATGACATTAAGATCACAAATGAAACCAACACTTGGTTTTGTGACTTTCATCAATTAGCAGCAATTAATCTTAGTTGCCTTGCATAATCTCCCTTTAATATTTTATAATTTGCTTAATGGTGGATGCTGTAAAATCATGGTTCTTTGCCCCACTTTTCTTGACATTTAGACTTCTCTTTGTGTTATAATGAGCTGTGCAAATATCACTTTTTGTTTGGAATTGTTTGGAACAATTCTTTTTATTCCCTTATGAATTATTAATTTGCTTAAAAATCTATAGTGATTGCTCAGTGTCCATTGAATAATGTTAAAAATAGTTAACTATACACTAGCATTATAATAAGTCCTTTATCAAGCCTAAAAGAAAGATTCTTTAAAAAGATCCTGAAACAATAGTTAAGTTATAGAAGTGAAAAATTATATAACTGAATAAAGAAAAACTGATAGATTTAAGAACAGATTAAACACCTGTCTCTTATACACATCTTAGGCATGTATGGATGTGATAGTTGGACTATGAAGAAGGCTGAGCACTGAAGAACTGAAGATGCCTTTGAAGTGTGATGTTGGAGAAGACTCTTGATAGTCCTTGGACTGCAAGGAGATCCAACCAGTCCATTCTGAAGGTAATCAACTCTGGGATTTCTTTGGAAGGAATGATGCTGAAACTTCAGTACTTTGGGCAGCTCATGTGAAGAGTTGACTCATTGGAAAAGACTCTAATGCTGGGAGGGATTGGGGACAGGGGGAGAAGGGGACGACTGAGGATGAGATGGCTGGATGGCTTCACGGACTCAATGGACGTCAGTCTGAGTGAACTCTGAGAGATTGTAGTGAACAGAGAGGCCTGTCGTGCTGCGATTCATGGGGTCGCAAAGAGTCGGACACAACTGAGCGACTGAACTAACTAGTACTGGAGTGGGCTGCCATTTCAGAATATATTATAAAACATTTCTGAAGAAATAAATTTTAAATTTGAAAATTTTTAGTGGAAAATATTTACTTATAAATACATGAATATCGAGTATCTCAAATATTAAGAAAATGACAACTAGCAGCTCAGAGAAAAGCTGCTGAAAATGAAAATATAGACAAAATTTTGTAAGGAATCAGAAAAAAAATTACATACATGAAAACAAATTTATGAATCATGGCTAAGTTTTAACTAGAAAAAATAGAGAGAAAAATACAATGCAATTTTAAATTTAAGAGCTTAAAGAAATGAAAGAAAACTATTAATCTATTATTGCTGCTGCTGCTGCTAAGTCGCTTCAATTGTGTCCAACTCTGTGCAACCCCATAGATTTATTATTGGGACTAATATATTAAAGATGAAGAAAAATATCACATTGAAAATATTAAGTAAAAAATATTTTTCAAAAATCTAGTCTATAAAGACATTCTCAGCATAATGTTGAGAGATTTCTTTTCCAGCAGACCTTCATTTTAAAAACTGCTTAAAGAAAATGTTTAAGTTGAAAGAACTTCTTTAAAAAAATACTGATGGCTGATAGCAAAAGATATGGCAGTGTTATAGGCAGTTATAGTATACACAAAATAAATATAAAACAAAATTGATGGCTTTAAGAATAAAAATATTAATTATTCAAAGTAAAAGTAAAGACAATTCAGTAAGGAGTTATACAGAACAGTGGGCCTTCCCTCACAGATCAGTTGGTAAAGAATCCACTTACAACATAGTAGACTCCGGTTCCACTCCTGGGCTAGGAAGATACCCTGGAGAAGGGAATGGCTCCCTACTCCAGTAGAATTGCCTGGAGAGCTTCATGGACAGAGGAGCCTGGCAGACTACAGTACAGGGAGTTGCAAAGGGTGGGACATGACTGAGAGACTTTCACTTTCACTTTATACTGAACAGGGAAGTGCAAAATAAGAAGAGAAGATATGAGAGGAGGAAAAAGTAATGCACTATTGTGAGATACTTACACTGTTAAGAAAAGTATATTATTTCAAGGTAGATGGGATAAACTAAAGATGAATATTTTAATATTTCAATCCTTAGGGCAACCAACTACTAAGACTGAAAATAACAGGTATAGCCAAAAAAAAAAAAAATCAGAGATAAAATGTATTCCTAACATTATACAAATAACAAAAATGAAATTAGGAAAAGAAGTATAGAGGGACAAAATAGTACCTTCAGTTTAGTCGCTCAGTCGTGTCCAGCTCTTTGCGACCCCATGAATTGCAGCACGTCAGGCCTCCGTGTCTATTACCAAGTCCCGGAGTTCACTCAGATTCACGTCCATTGAGTCAGTGATGCCATCCAGCCATCTCTAAACCTAGACATATCAATAAATATACAACAAATATAAATTGCATGAAAATTCCACTTAAAAGCTAGAAAATCCCAGTTATATAGAATATCAAGAACCTATTTCATGCTCTTGATAAGAAACAAATGTTAGATATAAATGAGAATGAAAATAAAAATATAGCAAAAGATCCAACTGAAAATACTATAAAGGAGCTAATGTGGTTATGACTTTATTAATATAAGAAAATTATTTCTATACTAAGATTTTTAAAGAAATAAAGGGAAACATTTATGATTCTTACTATTTAAAATAGCAGAAGGAAGGGTATAAATGATTAGATCAAAAATCAATGATGTCAAAACTAGAAAATAATAGCTAAAATCAATTAATACAAAATTTGATTCTTTGAAAAGATCAAGCAAAATTTTCAACCCTTTTCCAGGAATAACTAGAAAATACAGATCAACAATTGGACATTGGTATATGCAGATGGTGACTGCAGCTATTAAATTAAAAAACGATTACTCCTTGGAAGGAAAGTTATGACCAACCTAGACAGCATATTAAAAAGCAGAGACATTACTTTGCCAACAAACGTCCATCTAGTCAAGGCTATGGTTTTTCCAGTGATCATGTATGGATGTGAGAGTTGGACTATAAAGAAAACTGAGTGCCACAGAATTGATGCTTTTGAACTGTGGTGTTGGAGAAGACTCTGAGGAGTCCCTAGGACTGCAAGGAGATCCAACCAGTCCATCCTAAAGGAGATCAGTCCTGAGTTAGTGCACTGGAAGAACTAATGCTGAAGCTGAAACTCCAATACTTTGGCCACCTGATGCGAAGAGCTGACTCATTTGAAGAAGACCTTGATGTGGGGAAAGATTGAAGGCAGGAGGAGAAGGGGAGGACAGAGGATGAGATGATTGGATGGCATCACCCACTCAATGGACATGAGTTTGGGTAAACTCTGGAAGTTGGTGATGGACAGGGAGGCCAGGCAAGCTGTGGTCCATGGCATCACAAAGAGTTGGACATGACTGAGCTACTGAACTGAACTGGACAGATACATAGTAACACTGATAAGACACAATGATATACACAATGATATGGGTAAAATTTATAAAAAGGTTGATTGAAAGAAGTCAGACACAGAAAAAAATATATTATGATTCCAAGTATAATTTTTTAAAGTACTACTCTGTTTCAAGGATGCATATTTATAAAGGAAAAATACAAGTGATGACAGTGGTCATCTTTGTGGAGAGGAATAAATGTGACTTGGGGAGAAGAAGGATGGCATCTGAGGATTTGATAATGTTCTAATACTGTTTTGGGTTATGGTCCTATGTATATTCACTTTTTGATAAATCACTGAGCTGTACAATTTTATAATTCTTAGCGACATACATACGTAAGTAAGTGAAGTCGCTCAGTTGTGTCTGACTCTTTGCAACCCCGTGGACTGTAGCCTACTAGGCATCTCCATCCATGGGATTCTCCAGGCAAGAATACTGGAGTGGGTTACCATTTCCTTCTCCAGGGGATCTTTTCAACCCAGGGATCGAACCCGAGAGACTCTACAGTTGGAAAACCAGTAACAGCTATGTGTACACACTGACTCCAAATCAATAATCTTTTATATGGTCTCATTTAAAATAACACCTTTAGTTTTAATGTTACTAAACATAAAGTATTCAATCAAAGTTAAGATGTGTGTGTGTATGTGTGTGTGTGTGTGTATGTGTGTGTGTGTTTACATGTTTTGAGCACACACTCTTGATTCAATGTTCTTTTAGAAACTAAGGACTGTTACCCATTTGAGCATTTAGAGGGCTCTAATGAATGAATTTGACTCTATAAATATAATCATGTACATGTATTAACTGTAGTAAGGCATTTATGTGTGTGTTTGTGTCTGTTTGTGCCTGACTAAATTACCTGTCAAGAACCCAACTAAGTCTAAAGAATCAAAGGATGTTTCCTAATGAAAGTTCAGAGTTATGAAGAACATTTAAAACAAATGTACCAAAAAAGCAACTGTAAACATTAAGGATAAACTATCAATATTCCTGGGAATGTCTGAATAAAAGCTATATGCATCAATTTCAGATCATTATAGTAAAAAAATCAGATTAAGTGAATAAACCTAGTGTACCCTATATGTCTTAATAGCTTTCTTATGTGAGAGCCAGACCATTATTCTGTTTTATATTCAGTAATTCCCAAAGTTAAAATTTTCCAAGAGAGAATTTGTAATCTTCTAACAGATCTAAGGCTACAAAGACTCATAGAGGAAAATGTGTTATTTACATCCCCAAAGCAGCAAGACTGAGGTTTCAATTCAAGTCCACTTTCAAAGACTTTTCATTGTCTTGAAAATGAAAGTTGCTCATACATATCAGACACTTTGCCACCTCTTGGACTATACAGTCCATGGCATTCTCCAAGCCAGAATACTGGAGTGGGTAACCTTTTCCTTCTTCAGGGGATATTCCTAACTCAGGGATCAAACCCAGTTCTCCTACATTGCAGATGGATTCTTTACCAGCTGAGCCACAAGGGAAGCCCAAGAGTACTGGAGTGGGTAGCCTATCTCTTCTCCAGCAGATCTTCCTGGCCCAGGAATTTAACTGGGGTTTCCTGCATTGCAGGTGGATTTTTTATCAACTGAGTTATCAGGGAAGCCTTTCATTGTTCCCCTGGAGAAGGAAATGGCAACCCACTCCACTACTCTTGCCTAGAAAATTTCATGGATGGAGGAGCCTGATGGGCTACAGTCCATGGGGTCAAACACGACTGAGCGATTTCACTTTCTTTCTTTCATTCATTGTCTATTCTATCTTTATTATCACTTTCCATAGTAGTTCTTTCATATATCTATATCCACTTTATCCTTTTATTGGATAAATATTTTGTAATATAAAATGGAAATTTACAGCAATCTCCAAGGCAAATGTGTGCTCTATTTCTTCTTCCACAAGGAGATTCCACTTGAATAACTATTTACATTTCTCTCCCTCCTGAATGGCCAATGGAACAATTTATACCTGTACAGCTAAACTAGAGCAGTGTAGTTTTTTTTTTTTTTTCCCTAGTGGTGATTTGGCAATACTTCACTTGTATACTCAAAGCCAACAGAGATTTGTGAGTCTCTATATCTGTTCTAGCATCTTCTGTTTTAAGGGTTGAATTGCCACTTGGGTAAATCACTCTTAGTGCTCAATAAGACAAAAGAAAAAGTATTTGCTCAAAAAGCCTCACAATCTCCCTTGTGGTTTATGAAGATGCTATAAGGAATTTAAAAACTGCATTGGAGAAAAATGCAACTTAATTCACAAAGAGCCTCCTCCATGTGAAAGAACAACCTCAAAAGGAACGATGTTTGTTGTCTTTTTCTTCTTTCTTTAAAATAACTTCTGATTAAATCTAGGAAATAGATATCTAGTTAGATAGCATATCATTATTGTTGTTGTTCAGTGACTAAGCTGTGTCTGATGTCATGTGATTCCAGAGACTGCAGCAAGCCAGGCTCCTTTGTCCTCCACTATCTCCTAGAGTTCACTCAAATTTATGTCCATACTGCAGACAGCATACTGTTTATGACAAATCTTATGTTCCAGTCATCTGAAAATTCCAATGACTATGATGACAGAAATTTCTCTAATCACTTATTCCTTCATTTTAGTTAAGACAGCCTTTTTTTAAAATAAGTATTATAAGGGTAACTTGTTTAAACTGGATTGGGCTTTTTCTGGTCATCTTTGAGAATGGAATATAATTTATCTTGTCTACTGCAGTAGGGACTGCAGATGGTGACTGCAGCCATTAAATTAAGAGACACTTGATCCTTGGAAGGAAAGTTATGACCAACGTAGACAGCATATTAAAAAGCAGAGACATTACTTGGCCAACAAAGGTCTGTCTAGTCAAGGCTATGGTTTTTCCACTAGTCATGTGTGGATATAACAATAACAGTTGGACTATAAAGAAACTGAGTGGCAAAAATTGATGCTTTTGAACTGTGGTGTTGGAGAAGATTCTTGAGATTCCCTTGGACTGCAAGGAGATCCAACCAGTTCCTCCTAAAGGAGATCAGTCCTGAATATTCATTGGAAGGACTGATGCTGAAGCTCCAATTCTTTGGCCACCTGATGCGAAGAGCTGACTCATTTGAAAAGACCCTGATGCTGGGAAAGATTGAAGGCAGGAGAAGGGATGACAGAGGATGAGATGATGGGATGGCATCACCCATTTGACGGACATGAGTAAACTTCAGGAGTAGGTGATGGACAGAGAGGCCTGGCCTGGCGTGCTGCAGTCCATGGGGTTGCAAACAGTCAGACACAACTGAGTGACTGAACTGAACTGCAGTGGGGACAGTGTTTTATGTTCTGTTTGGCTACCCATAACCTTTCTCTGCTAAAGGTAGCTCCTTGTTATCTTTCATAGCTCTTAGCTGAGAGGCAGCCCTGGGAAGTTTTTATATACAGTTCCCTAACCTGGTCATGGTTGTTTATTTATATCAAAACAAAAGAAATATGTTCCAAAGTCATCCAAGCATAGACTTATTAAGAAACCAAAGGAAATGGTTATATGAGAGCTTTGTACCACAGTTCTGATTGCCTATATTGGTGTGTTTGAACAAGAAATAAACTACAGGTCATCAGGCATAGAAACAGAAATTCACTCAGAAACAAATAAAGATGGAATTGACAGTTGAGTCAAGTTAATGTATCTCAAATACTACAGTTAGGAGAAAGAGATAGAAACACCTCTGAAAGTTCTACCACTAGAATTTTGGCAAATCATCAGTGAGTATTTAGCTATCGGACCATTTGGTTTGTCAAAAAGATTTACTAGACTTTATGATGTCTCTTATTATAAATAGATATAATAATGCTAGGTTATGTTCAGTGAGATGAAGGAAATATCAAGGGTAAAATAATGGAGTGTTAATAACCTCCTTTTGATAGGATGCCCTGAAAAGCTTTTGTAAGGAGCTGATATTTGAGGCTATATTCATGGATAAAAAGCCCTGATATGCAGAAGGCAAAAACAAGTCTAAAGGGCCTAGGAGTTTAAAGGACTTGCAATACATAAGGAAAAACAAGAGAGCATTGTGTCTGGAGAGTGGTGATCAAGGGGCCCAGAATATCAAAGAAGGTTGAACAGGTCGGCAAAGGCTAGATAATAATGACCCATTTAGGGTATGCTTAATAGATCTTTGGTCTTCTCAGGTGGCTCAGTGGTAAGAGTCTACCAATGCAGGAGAGGCAGGACACCTGGGTTTGATCCCTGCATCAGGAAGATCCCCTGGGAGGAGGAAATGGCAACTTACTCTAGTGTTCTTGCCTGGAGAATCTCATGGACAGAGGAGCCTGGCGGGCTACAGTCCACAGGTTGAATAGGTCGGCAAAGGCTAGATAATAATGACCCATTTAGGGTATGCTTAATAGATCTTTGGTCTTCTCAGGTGGCTCAGTGGTAAGAGTCTACCAATGCAGGAGAGGCAGGACACCTGGGTTTGATCCCTGCATCAGGAAGATCCCCTGGGAGGAGGAAATGGCAACTTACTCTAGTGTTCTTGCCTGGAGAATCTCATGGACAGAGGAGCCTGGCGGGCTACAGTCCACAGGGTCACAAAGACCTGGACACGACTGAACACACACGCATAATAGATCTTTCTGTTAAGGAAGGGAGAATTCACTGAAAGATTTTAAGAAAAAAATGTCACAATAGCAAGTCTAGCTGCTAATTATTTGCTTAAAGCATTTAAAAAAATTATTAGAGTATATTTGCTTTACAATGTTGTGTTAGTTTTTGCTGTACAGCAAAGTGAATCAGTTATACATTTTTCATATTTACAGAACTTCATTTTTATACCTAAATTGACAATATGTATAAATAATACATATGTAAAATAACAGTGTGGTTCTGCCATTATTCTCTAATTTGTCTGAGTAATAGTGAAACTCTTAGTTAGAAGAGACTGTGTATATTTGGGTTCTTGGAAGGCTCTCCAGTGTGGTGAAAACAGTTTTGAACTTCCGTTGATTTCTGCCAATTTAAGTGCCATTGTGGGCCATAGAATTTCACTGGCCATATTCTTTCTAGGATTCTATCTGTGATCATTCCTCAATAGCCTGTAGATTTTAAAATTTTATTTTTGAAATTTTAATCATTTTATTTCAAATTCTCTAAGTATTTATAGTTCCATTTACCTTCCTGTGAAATTGTGAACATCTAGATATATGATTATTATCTAATTCAAATGCCTTGTACTACTATCCTCTGAAGATTCTAATGCTAAAGGCTTTATACGTTCAGAAGTATACAACGAATGACAATCAAAATCTCAAGGGACTTTTGTAAAGATACAGGGAAACAATTTTTAAAGTTTAACTAGATGAACAAATAAGCAAAGCTTGAAAAGTTAAGAAGTGTATATTACCCTAACAGGATTGAAAGACTAATACACGCTCACAATAAAGAAAGTATAGTTGAATATTTGTCATATTTGTGGATGAAGAGAGATAGTTATTGATATATCAACAAAAGAAGTCACAAAGCAAAATGGTTGAAACAAAGTTTAGCATTCTTTAAACAATATTTATTGATCAACAATTATGGATTGTTCTGAATGTTTGGGATTCATCAGTGAATAAACTATACAACGATCTTGCCCTTATGGAGTCTATGTTTTGGTACAGATGGAGAGAACAGTTAGCAATAAAAAGTAGTAAAGATAGACTTCACTGATACACTGAGATTTGAGTAAGAACTGACAAAATGTATATTGAAAATAATATGCATAAAGTCAAAGGAGAAATGAGATTCTACAAAAATTGTGACAAATAAATTAGATAATTAGTTAATATCATACAATTATATAATTTAAGTGGGTTTCCCTCGAGACTCAGCTGGTTAAAGAATCTACCTGCCATGCAGGAGACCTGAGTTTGATCCCTGGGTTGGAAAGATCCTCTGAAGAAGAGAAAGGCTACCCACTCCAGTATTCTGGCTTGGAGAATTTGATGGACTGTATAGTCCATGGGGTCACAAAGATTCAGACATGCCTGAGCAACTTTCACTCACATATAATTTAAGTAGACAAAAGTTTTCATTAAATTTTATTGCATGTATATTAAAATAATTATTTTAATCTATAATCTCAGTCAAGGTTTAAAGCTTGATAAAGTGTTGTGTTAGTCTCTTCATTGTGTTTGACTCAACACAATAGACTAGTTCCTGCCAGGCTTCTCTGTCCATTGGATTTCTCCAAGCAAGAATACTGATGCAGGTAGCTATTTCCTTCTCCAGAGGATTTCCCAATCTAGGGATCAAACCCAGGTCTCCTGCACTGCAGGCAGAACTTTACCATCTGAGCCACCAGGGAAGTTTAACAAAATGTTCAGTCAGTACTGGGACTTTTTTTCTTATTTAGTTAACTGTAAATGCACATCACCACATCTTTTCTGGAAAACAAGTAGTCAATATATGCTAGCATGTATTTAAAATATAAATACTCTTTTACTAGTAATCTGACTTGCAGAAATTTATCCTAGACAGTAATTGGAGAGGTTGTCAAAGATTTATGCACTGAGAAAACCGCTGCAATAGTTAAGGTAATAATGGGGGAAATCTGACAAAATTCAGAATACCTAAGAACAAAGAAATGAAAAATAATTTTGGTTCATTCTTTTATTCTAACCTACTCTGTAATTAATCATCACTATAGAGATTTACTATCACCACCAGTCTATTACATTGCCTTTATTTAATGATAAGTGATAATTTCCTAGATGTTCTCTTTGTATGTACTGTGCAATGAACTCCTTGACCAACACACACTCTCAACAGGGAAAACGGAGATCTTTACAAAATTAAATCCAACATACTCATGACCTTGTCTGAAATACTTTAAGCCCTCTGGTTTGTTTCTCGAACAAGGAGCAAGTCATAGATACACCTTACTTTATCTTTAATATATCCTATAATTCCCTACAGGCCCTCCCTGACCTGCTCCTCAACTTATATTCACACCACGTTTCCTCCTTATTTGGAGTTCTGGTAATTCTTGCAGTATTTCAGCTTATTACTCAGCTATAAAAAGAATGAAATAATGCCATTTGCAACAACATGGATGGATCTAGTGATTGTAACACTGAGTGAAATAAGTCAGGCAGAGAAAGATAAAAGTCACATGATATTGCTTATATGTGGACTCTAAAAATGAGTACAAATGAACTTATCTGCAAAACTGAAACAGAGTTAGAAACATAGAAAATAAATTTATCGTTACTAGGGGGTAAGGGGTGGGGGAGGATAAACTGGAAGATTGGGATTGACGCACACACTACATAAAATAGATAACTAATAAGGACCTACTGTGTAGCACAGGGAACTCTACACTATATATGTGTAACAGACAGACTTTGCTTCACCTGAAACTAACAAAACATTATAAATTAACTATACCTTTATAAATTTTTTTAAAGTATCATGCATACCTCTGGACATAGCCTTTGCATATACTGCTCATTCTGGCATACAGCAGGTACTCAAATACTTGAATGAAAAAAAAAAAAAAAAGCTAATGAATGAGTGCACAGTCCATGGGGTCACAAGAGTCGGACACGACTTGGAGACTAAACCACTACAATGAATGAGTGAAAAAATTAGTGTAGTTCATAATGTAATAAAATACAGGGAATATAATCCCACATTTTAAGTCATAATGTCTGAGATAATATAACTGATTACTTGAAGGGGTGTATTTGGAATCAGAACTAAATCTTGTATAAAGTCATAGACACGTTGATATTGGTGATACAGTACAATATTCAATAGACAACAGTGATCAGGTTAAAGGAATCAGAGTTCAGGTATGAGAGAGAGATTGGATATGTAAATGTTGGATTCCTCTTCTTGGATGAGATTATTTCAGTTGTCAGCAGTTTAACTCAAGATGTCTTTTTAATGTTCTGATTGTGTTGCAGACATTCTGTTTGATCTGGAAAAATAAAGCTGAAGAAGTCACATTCCCTAATATATTTTAGTCTAATAAGAAGGCTGAATTATAAAAAGAGAAAGAATATTAGGGTACAGAAAATGAATGTAGTACATGAACAGCATAAGGTTTCTGAAAATAGAAACTGTTATAAATATAGGAGCAGGAATATGTATCTATTTTCCTAATTTAAGTACACTCAATTTATCAAAATCTAGAAATCCTGCTGAATATAAATAATTTCTGGATATGAATATATAACTAGCTCTTAACTTATTTTGAAAAGTCAAAATGAAGTGCTGTGATTTGATCACATAATTTTTTTTCCTTCAAATGTCTAGTCTTTGGGGGGATTTTATTAAGTACAAAAGACAAGGTCAAAATAAAAGCTAAGAAGTGCCAAAGAAATTCTTTGTGCTTGATGTCAGAAAACTTACTGAGCCTTCTCCCCCAAAAGAATATGCTGACACATTTGAGCTAAGGAGCTGGAAACTGGGGACTGCAAATAAGGAAGAATGTGGAAGTTCTTTTCTTTAAGATTGATCTTTCCTTTAAGGCATCATTAATCCATCACATATTGGACACACTTTTGTATCTGTGTGTCATTATCTAAAGCAATGGTCTTAGGAAAAACACATGGATCACTAACCTAGTCAGTGAGTATGGACAGATTCTGCTCAACTAGCTGAGTGATCTTGCACAAACCACTTAGCTTCCCTGTGCCTCAGTTAGCCAGGTGTGAAAGGACATTTCTATAAATAACTCCGCAGTTCATTCCTGCTCCACAAACCAATCTGTAATAGCACATTAAGGAAAAAATGTAAATAATAAAATATACAACTTGAGTCAGTATTAAAATATTTACCTAAAAATTGAGAAAACCAAAGAGATACAGTGCACAAAAAAAAGTTCCTCAGAAAGCTGAGAGTAAGAACTATCATGTTAAAATAATAAAGAAATTTAAGAAATACAAATTAACTCATAAAATAACCCCTATTATTGTTCCTTTTTAACACTATAAAGCACAATTATTCTAAGCAAATTAAACTTCTCTTCAATACATTAGCATCGTAGAAAAGAAATAAATA
>SJYC01036266.1:0-17297 GCA_006408675.1 Madoqua kirkii | reverse complement strand
GAACTCTGATCAAATGAATCATTTGGACTTATTCTGCTTTTTGAGGGAAAAATAATACCTCTCGTTATCTGTCATCTACTTATTTGATTCTGTTCTTTGTTTACATAAAAATGCATAAATATTTTAATGTAAAATGTTTCCTTGAAATGCATGTGAATAATTATTGGACTTGGTGAAATCAGTGAAAAATAGGATAAACCCATGACTGATATTTAAAAATAAAAGATAAATTGAAGAAATACTTGATATCATGGGCCAGGAGACAGTAAACTTTTTCTATGAAAGGTCAAATATTAATAGTAAATACTTTAGCCTTTAAAGGACATTCTCTGTCTTTACTAGTCAACTGCCATTGTTGCATGCCTACAGCTATATAAATGAATCAGTATTACTGTATTCTATAAAACTGGATTAAAAAGTGGCAAGTAGTATTTGGCCTGTGGACCACAGTCTGCATGCCCATATTTCTTGTAGGTAAAAAGATCCTCCATTTTTGGAACACCACGGTTCATTAAGTATGAGAACAAAAGCTACTTCAGAAATTTTTACTTTAAAAGGATTTAGTCATTCTTACAGACCTCAAGGACAAATTCTCAAGCTCCACGGCATTTAAATTGAATGGGATTGAAATTTTACTCATTAAATAATGATTAAACTAGATGAATCATGAATTGGCCAGGAAAATAGAATTTACTTAGAAAAAGATCTAGTCTTTCTCTTGATTGAATAAGAAGATATGAGTGGGGTGTAAGCTATTTCCCAAGCCAGTGTGTTGAGAGGGTATTTACTTAAACAGACCAGGTATCCTGTGATTGAGGATGGATCTGGTGAAAAAAAAAAAAATACATATTACTTAAAGCTAATGAATGATTTTTTAAGTACAAGAATGTGGAAAAAAATGAATTCTAAATGCTTAAATTAGGCATAGCTCCATTTAGTGGTGTATTTTAAACACAAGTTTAACACTAAACTCAAAAGACAATGATGTGAATCAATGATCTATTGCTACAATTATGGTTAGTAAATCATCCCAAAGCTCAGTGCGTCATACCAGCAAGTGTTCATTCAGTTCCCAAGATTGAATTGATAGTTTAACCATTTAGTCTGGGTGCATCTGGATTTACTCATATGTCAGCTGATCAGCTATAGATTGACCTTACAATGGATGATTGGGTAGATTTGTCTCTCTAATTTTCTCATTAGTTAACAGGTTATCACTGGAATGCTCTTATGATAAAGGCAGAGGAACACAAAAACCAGTAGAAAGGCAAAGTGACATATTTGGATGTAGGAAAGGTTAAAGAAATAAAGCCCTTGATACAGTTGCTTTATCCTTCTAGTGTATTTCCAAAGGTAGATGCATAGTTTGTAATTTCTGCAAACATTACAGTCAAAGTTCCACAAGTAGCTTCAACTTCTGGGAGTCAGTCTCTGAAATAATATGAAAATAATACTTTTCTGGCTTGAAGACTTACTATAAAAATAAATTAAAAGTAGTGAAATGATTTACAGTGAAAGTAATAATTATAAGTGATCTCTAGAAATGAGGAAATGCATTTTAGGCATTCAACTTGATATTGTAAAACAAACTTATTTTGCATTTGTAATAAAGAGTCTGTGGAGATTCAGCTAACTCCATGTTTGTTCTGGTATTCAATACACACACTTGATAACTTCCTATGAAAAAGTTTCACATGTTATCAGTTCTTTGGTGACTTCTGACTGAAAACAAACATGTTAATGATGTTTTAATAATTCTATTAATTATTAGTTTATATACAGAAAAAATCCATGATTCCTTTTTCTTTTTTGAAGTGAGAATAAGATTACAATTTAATTTTGTATTCTATCCTCATCATCTTGGTTTAAGGTTCACTGTTAACGTTAAAGAAAGTCAAGAAGGAAACTAGTGGCATGTTTGAATGCTATTAGAAAAATCAACACAGTGTGCCATATGCATTCACATTTATATTTGATATGCTATGGTGACAGCTAGAACAATCTGCTTTTGTCGGTAGAGTTAGCACATACGATTAAAGCACACGTGGGATAAATTTTCATGATGCTGTGTGGGGTTTTAGCCTTGCATCTGTTATTAAAGTCATTAGAATTGGAATTGCTAAAGCCTTTCGTTACTCTTTGACAGTTTACTCCATATGAAGCATATAAAAGAAGCAACACACTGTTACTATTCTCTTTTTCAATTAAGTAGTTCAAACGTGGGTTACATTTCAGCCTTGAAGATGACAGATCCTATTCTTCAGGTAACAGCATTCCAATTTGACTCATTATACAAAAACAGGCACATATATACTCTGCAGATTCAAAATTACATGCCTTCAGAAATAAAACTTCTTTTATGTAAATGTCCAATTTATAGATAGTCATTTGAGAATTCCAAACAACTAGCAATGCTTCCACTAGAATCAGAAGCACTTAACATTTGAATTCAAATTATGTTCTTTATATACTTTGTTTTAAACATGTCTGGTGTAGATCAAATTTTAAATGAGTAATAGAATATTTAACAATGAAATTGCTTCTCTCATTCAAATGCTAATAGTAATTGGGCATATTACTTTCTTTTCAGGGTCTAAATTACATCTTGAGAATACATGAGCTATTTTGGTTTAGTAAGGTGTCTGTTATTTCATTAACCTTATGTTTTGTTACATTATTTAGAATCTGACAGAGCTGCACTCTACTCTTTTTCTATGTGATCTCAACCATTTGAGGCTTCAGTTTGCTCATCAGTGAAATGGCAGTCTCGTTCTTTATAGTGGGAATTAAAAAACACTCACACAAACACTTCACCTTATGTCTATCACAGAGCTAGCACTCAATGCAAAGTGATTAATATTAATGTTTGTCAAGATAACTTACTACTATCATCATAAGTTAATTCTAAAAATCATGTAACCCCTGTTCACCTGAAATTTGAAGGACCTGATTGATATTGAGATGAGGATAAAAGAGGGAATTTGTGACAGATATGTTTTCCTGGATTATAGTACAACTTGTTCCATGTTACCTAAATCACAGGAGTAATTAAATAGGTTTAGGGAATTTGCAAAATCTGATGCTATATATCAATATAATGTTTTAGCAGAATTTAAGATGTGAAGAGCTTTTTTAAGTGGTTTACATAATATGTCCATACATACGAGGGAAATTGTTACATTTCAGGACAAACTTTCAGTTCAGTTCAGTCACTCAGTTGTGTACAACTCTTTGCAATTCCTTGGACTGTAGCATGCCAGGCTTCTCTGTTCATTACCAACTCCCGGGAACTTGCTCAAACTCATGTCTACAAGTTGGTGATGCCACCCAACCATCTCATCCTCTGTCACCTCCTTCTCCTCCTGCTTTCAATCTTTCCCAGCATCAGGGTTTTTTCCAATGAGTTGGCTGTTCATATCCAGTAGCCAAAGTATTGGAGCTTCAGCTTCAATATCAGTCCTTCCAATAAATATTCAGGACATATTTCCTTCAGGATGGACTGGTTGGATCTTCTCGCAGTCCAAGGGACTCTCAAGAGTCTTCTCCAACACCATAGTTCAAAAGCAACAATTCTTCAGCACTTAACTTTCTTTATAGTCCATCTCTCACATCCATACATGACTACTGAAAAAACCATAGCTTTGACTAGACAGATCTTTGTTGGCAAAGTAACATCTCTGCTTTTAATACGCTATCTAGGTTGGTCATAGCTTTTTTTCCAAGAAGAAAGTGTCTTTTAATTTCATGGCTGCCGTCACCATCTGTAGTGATTTTGGAACCCAAGAAATTAAAGTCTCTCACTGTTTCCATTGTGTCCCCATCTATTTGAATAGAGCAAACTTTGGACAATCATAAAAATGAAAAAGCACTTTAGGGAAAGCAAGTAATCCATGAGGGCCATAAGGCTTAATATCACCTGAAGTGTCTGGTTTAAATCCCTATGCAATGTGCCTCATTTATAATTTGACTGCTCAGATACCTCACCAGCTTCATCTTTGGCTGAGCCTCCATCCACTATGCAAATAATTCAGTTGCTATTCTGCTTATGTATATCCATTTATCCTTTTTAAATGGTCATTTTCTGTTTTTTCACCTGGCAAAGAGAGATAGTGAGGGACAAGGAGGCCTGGCATGCTGCAGTCCATGGGGTTGAAAAAGAGTCAGACGACAGTGTGTGAACAACAACAACAAAATACAGGAGAGTCTTAAAGTCTCAGCTCAAATCTCATCTCATTTTAAAATATTTTGCTGAATATAATGCAAGATATAGTAACCAGTGAAGCTGCAGCCCTGGCACTTTGGCCACCTGATGTGAAGAACTGACTCATTGGAAAAGACGCTGATGCTGGGAAAGATTGATGGCAAAAGGAGAAGGGGACAGCAGGGCACGAGGTAGTGAGATAGTATCACCAACTCAATAGAAAAGAATTTGAGCAAACCCTGGGAGATAGTGAAGGACAGAGAAGGCTGGTGAGCTATAGTCCACGGCATCACAAAGAGTCAGACATAACTTGGTGACTGAACAACAACAGTAGCTTCCTTATGTCTCCCATTTTGACCCAAATACAAAACTATCAAAGCACTTGAAATATTTCTTTCACATATAATTAATTTATAAATCTCTCTCCACATTCAGGTTCTCTGAGATAATGACTTTTGCCATAATGTGCATGCTAACTTCCAAGGTGAAAAAAAAATTATCAATGAATGATGATTTCCCAATGAATGTCTTCCTAATTTCATGACTGAGGAATAGTCCAACTGAAAGTTTTATTAGCAGCAGTTGTCTAAGAGATATGAGGAGAGCAGGCATATTACCATAACCTGACCAGGTCATGTAGGTTGAGGACATTTGACGATGCTTAGTGTTGACTGCAAATAAAGTAGTGTATCTTAAAGATAGCAAGCACAGCTTTGATTGTCATATAGCAGTGCTGCTTTAAGGAGATAAGGCATAAATCATGTTTAATAATTACTACTTTAATTGAGTTAAACACTGAACTGAAACACTGAAACATTCATTTGTCTCAATGAGATCAGGGTTGGTGAGATCCCTGTATTTTATTGTTGATAAACTGCTGGCATTTAATTTATTTCAACTAATATTTACTTATCATACATTCCATCCCAAGCAACTAGTGCTTTGTAATCATGGACTTTCTTCCCTGAAGAAAGAGTTCCTATCCTGTACAAAAAATATACCCTAAGGAGAAATGATCATATAAATTATCTTTCAGCTTCACCCAGTTTTTCCTTTAAATAAGTTTTATTGATGTAGTCACATGCAAAAGATTCTATATATATAGAATTTACAGTTTAGTAGGTTTTGACAACTGTACACACCCATGAAGTCATCATTATAATAAAAAATAATAAACATTTCTATTACCTCCAATAGCTGAAATATACTCTGTTGTAATTCTGTCCTCCTGCCTCTCATGCCCCCATTTTATTCAGTGGCTACTGACATTTTGGCACCATAGATTAGTTTGCATTTTCTTTCGTTTCATATGAATGTGATCATGCTTTATGAAATCATTCTCACTCTTTCACTCAACATAAGTATTATGCAGTTCATCCATGTTTGAGCTGATGAATGTCCTGTCATGAATTTTATTTTAAAAATGTTATAAAACCTATAACATATTTCAATTTCCATTTACATAATCAAATACTGTTTAAAAATTGAATTATAAGAAAAATTACATATTTATCAATGTAGTAACATTTGAAGACTCTCTATGCCTTCGAATAGATCCAAATTCCTATCATGTGCCATTTTTGCTCTACTCAAAAGTTTGTTTTTTTTTTAATGCTTTATTCTATTTTACAGTACTGTATTGGTTCTGCCATACATTGACATGAATCAGCCACAGTTTTATAATACATATTGTAGTGTGAGTCTTCTGATGAATAATTTTTTCAAAGTTTGTGTATCTAAAACACAAAAGTCTTTATTTTGTCACTATATTTTATGTTAGTTGAGTATAGAATTCTATTTCACATCTTCTTCTCTGTCAGAACTTTAAAGCTATTGCCCCATTGTCTTCTTCACTGCATTATTTCAGATAACAAATATGCTGTAATCCTCAAGTTTCTTTCTGGGAAGGTTATTTATCTTTCTTTTTTTCTCTTTTTCTGTTTCTAAGATTTTTTTTTCTTTATGATTCATTTGGGCAGTTGGATTATGAAATGCATTCTTGTGTTTTTATTCATGTTTCTGTCAATGGAATTTATTCAGCTTCTTGCATTGGTTTTCATCTAATTGAAAACTTTTTTAGATATTACTCCTCAAAATGTTTTCTGTTCTCTTCCTTTGGAGACTCCAATTACACATACTGAAACCGGGAAATAATTATCTGAAATGACCCTGCTTCACGTTTAGGGTAGTTGCCTGATGTGTTCATGGCTTATCAGGATTCAGATGAATATTAAAGGCATCCTTATCATATTTGCAGTTCTCTGTGTGGCTCTCTCTTCTATAGTTTTCTATCCTTCAAACTTTAATTGGCTTTGTCTCTTCAGATTTTCACTTTTATCAGTTTAGGAATCTGCTTGGTTCTACATGGTTTTCCCCCATGGTCAGCTGTTAAAGAGTCTGTCTGCAATGTGGGAGACCTGGGTTCAATCCCTGGGTTGGGAGAGTCCCCTGGAGAAGGGAAGAGCTACTCACTCCAGTATTCTGGCTTGGAGAATTCCATGGACTGTAGAGTCCATGAGGTCAAAAAGAGTTGGACACGACTGAGTGACTTGCTTTCACACTTTCACTTTAGATCTACATGATTTCCCTCTCACAAATCCATAACCTGTACACACTCTCAAGACCATCAGCGGGATCAGGCAGGGATAGGATTCGTCTCACTTCTCAGGAATTACTGTCCCTCGATGCCTGATGTCCAGTGTGTTCAAAACCGTTTTTTCAAATACTATGTATGTATATTTTGGTTGTTTAAGTATTTGGGGGTAGATAAATCTAGCTCTTGTTACTCTATCTTGCCTGCAAGAAGAAATCCAATCATAACTGTTAAACCAGCTCATCACATGTATACTTAAACATGATAAGGCTAGTTGTAGGCATATCAGGTCTGTTGTCAATACCCATTCAAATATAATTGGTTTTAGGCAAACTTTGGTTTTACAATGATTTCTCACTTTCTTAATTTTAGAATGATTGACTAATTCTCTTTTTTCTGCCTTGACAATCTGAACACTCTTAAACTTTGTTTAAAATAGGCTCACCAGCTCTTTCTGGTCCTCTCTATCTCAGATATTTTAGGTCCTGGGGTATGTAGACACTCCTGTTTATATAGCAACCTAACCATTTCCCATGATTTCCTGGAAGAATATTAGCATATATCCATTCCATCATTCTCATTTAAAGATAAAGAAAGGAAAAAACAACTCACAACCAATGGTTGGTTCACTCTATACACTGAAGATACTAAGTTTAAGGGATAATGGTTTTAGTTTATTTGTCTTATTGCTGCTTTTTTATAATTACATCATGTTAAGTTCCCATTTGATAAGACACAGCTCAAAGACTTTGATATTTTTGTCAGATGCTACATTCAAAATATCTAGAGTGGCAAATAATTTGTCATGATGCTTTAAATATATTAAATGAAAAAATTCAAAGATAGAATGAATGTTTATCTTTAGCTGCTCATTTATCATGTCCATCATCATTAACAAAATAGAATTTGAGATAGGTATAATATGATATTATATTAGATTCTGAGTCAGGATCTTGAGGCACCTAAAATTTTTTAGGTTCTGAGTATTATTGTTGCTTTTTGGACAAGAGCTATGTCTATACCAAAATCCAACAAATAAAATACTAAGGGAAAGTTTTGTTTATTAAAAAAATACTATATTCCTGATATTGATATCTATATATAAGTTACAAATGATTTTATTTGCACAGGAAACCTTATATCCAGTAAATAGTTCTGGTATTTTACCAGTGAGAGGGTTTAGAATCATTATGTATTCAACAGATATATATATATGGAATGTGTACCAGGTTCAAGAAATTGTATTTGACATTAGAAAATTTAGGTAACCTAATAGAATGTGCACGGTGCATAACCAATTCCTAAACTTGAACCCATATTTAACTTGTGTAAAGGACCACATGATAAATGCTTTCAACTTTATGAGCACTAGAGTCTCTCACAAATGCTTACCTCTGCCATTGTGACATGAAAACAGTCAGAGAGAGCATATAACAAAATGAGTTGACCATTTTCCAATAAAATATTTTTTAAAACAAAACAAAAGCACATAAAGAGCTAGATTTGTCCCATAAGACATTGTTTGCTGAGTTATGCACTTGCTCAAATTGAAACATGACAATTTTTAAATGGACTTAAGGTACAAAACAACTCATGCAAATAGTTGCTACCATCCTCACTAAGACTATTCTAAATAATTAAATGGCTTTTTTTTATGAGTTTATAAAAGCCAGTGAAATAATGTTTTAAGTTTAAACCCTTTTCTCATGAAACTACTGTTATTTTTCCTCTGAATTTCATTTAAAAAACATTTATTTTTATACAGTTATCATCATACATGGCCTAATGAAAATGTAATATATATATATGTATATGTAGATTTATAGACAAAAATATAGACTGACAGAGATAGGTATGGATATAGATAGGCATGTTTAGATAGATACATTTCCTAGA
This sequence comes from Madoqua kirkii, assembly GCA_006408675.1. NCBI lineage: Eukaryota > Metazoa > Chordata > Mammalia > Artiodactyla > Bovidae > Madoqua > Madoqua kirkii. The sequence goes on along the minus strand of SJYC01036266.1, from coordinate 8,607 downwards.
CAAGAACCCAATTTAGAAATACAGGTAAAAATTATAAAATTACAAAAACTACTTTAGAAGTAGTTAAAATTTTTTAAAAGTATATGTTTGAGAGCTCTGTTGAAAAGCCATTTCACCCACTGCTACACAAAAAAAGTTCCTCACTACTGTATCTTGCCCCTAGCTTGACTTTTCATTTCTGTTTGCATTTGAAAATTCTAAAAGTGATTTGAGAAATGGTTCAGCATTATGGATGATTTTAATTTCCTTAAAATAATTTCTAAATGAAAACTCCCTCCAAGATTTTGTTATATTTTTCTTTAACTCCACTACATTTGTAAGATTAAAGGCTTTATTAGCTTGTTTTCCTTTAAAAATTATTGAGGGTCAATCTCTTGGTCAAAACCTCACAGAAATGTCAAATTATGTATTCACACTTCCTCAAGATCTTAGTGTTGTTATTTGTTTCAACATTCTTTTTCTTTTTTCTCTTAGCGTTAATGACGTAGTAACAGAATATTAGGGCACCGAAATAGTTCTATAAACTATGCAATTCTATTGGAAGATTTACAATCAACTGGAAGAACAAATATATATAAAAGATAAGCAACAACCTATACTGAAGTTGAAAACAACTAAAATGTGGAAAATAATCTAGGAATGTATAACATCTTACTTGGCAATTAAAATTTAGAAAAGAAACTATTAAAGTAGGTACTAAGAGTAGACATAATAATGTGGAATTTTTATAAAATTCTACTTCAGTTATGAAGAAGACATGAGCTACTTAATTATATATAAAAACACGTTCCATGTGTAGGCTTGGAAGGGTTGGTATTGAGAAATGAACATTTGTTGTTTAGTTGCCAAGTCATGTCTGACTCTTTTGTGACTCAATGGACTGTAGCTACCAGCCGCCAGCTGTCTGTGGGATTTCCCAAGCATGAATACTGGAGTGAGTTGCCGTTTCCTTCTCCAGGGGATCTTCCCAACCCAGATATCGACCCATGTCTCCTGCACTGGCAGGTGAATTCTTAACCACTGAATCACCATGGAAGTCCAAGAAATTGACATATTCATAATATTAGGTAAATCTGATTGCTGTTGTTTATTTGCCAAGTTGTGTCCAACTCTGAGATTCTGTGGACTGTAGCCTGCCAGGCTCCTCTGTCTGGAATTCTTTAGGCAAGAATACTGGAGTGGGTTGCAATTGCCTTCTCCAGGGGCTCTTCCCAACCCTTAGGTAACCTTACTAATATGCATTTGATGAATTGATGCTTTTATGAAATTATGAATAAAGAATTTATTTAGAACACAGGAACTTAAGACAAGTTCCTAAGCTGGAACATGAGCCTCTGTGGGGCTATATTAATTTCCTTTGGCTACTTTAACAAGTTACACAAATGTAGAGGGATTAACACATCATAATTTCATTTTCTTACAGTTTTGTAGTAATAAAAGTCTGACCAAGGTCTCACTGGAATAAAATCAAGGTGTTGGCACTACTGTGTTCTTTGTGGAGGCTGTAAAGGATGACACATTTAAGTGCCCCCATTCCTTGCTTCCTGGCCTCTATTTTCAAAGCCAGTAACGTTACATCTCTCTGGCATTTCTTTCATAGTCAACATTTCTAACTCTCTCGGCTGCTCTCTTTCACTTTTAAGGACCCTGTGATTACATTGGGTTTTCCTGGAAGTATATGATAATCTCTTTACTTTAAGGTCAGATGACATATTCCATCTGAGAAATGGAGTTTTTCCTGCCATATCAGTGGACCCAGGATATCATAATCATCAGTAATTGAGGCCACTCTGGAAGGGAAAGAATATCTGCCATCTAGGAGCCACTTCCGATGATAAGCCCTGAGGAAACTCAGGGTGTGAAAACGCAGTAAACGGCCCCATATAGCTGAAGTGCATATCTAAGAAACTGGTATCAGTGAGCCCAGACTCTTGCATCTTCCCATATATAGAAAAGCACCAAATTCCTTGAAATATAGATATCTGATTTTCTTTAATTAAAAATAATCCTCTGACTTACAAACTACCTGTACTTAGTTGCAAAATTCCTGTATAGCTTTGCTCCCCCCACTGCCTTCCTACTCACAGATGCTCTCTCAAGGTTACTTGAGACACTGCCTCCCAGACTTGAAGTGTTAAACATTCCTGCCAATTAAAACTTAACTCTCAAAAACAAACTAACAAAAAAAGGAGGTCAGGTGATTAATTCCTTTAATTTACATTTGCCTTATAACATAACATAGAAGAAGCAATGGCACCCCACTCCAGTACTCCTGCCTGGAGAATCCCATGTGCAGAGGAGCCTGGTAGGCTGTAGTCCATGGGGTTGCTGAGGGTTGTACACAACTAAGCGACTTCACTTTGATTTTTCACTTTCATGCATCGGAGAAGGAAATGGCAACCCGCTCCAGTGTTCTTGCCTGGAGAATCCCAGGGACGAGGAAGCCTGGTGGGCTGCCGTCTGTGGAGTCGCACAAAGTCGGACACAACTGAAGTGACTTAGCAGTATAACATAACATATTCACAGCCTAGAATTATGACACAGACATGTTTGGGGGACCAATATACAACCATAGTGGAGGAGGGAGCTGTAAAAGCAGGGTGAGGAATGGGGTGAAGAATAAAGGCAGTTTCTACTGCCAGAGGACATGGCATTTTGAATTCCACATAAGATAAAGGGATAAGGGTGGGAAGAGCAGAGATTGCTTGATAAAGCAACGAAGAAAATCAGATAACTGACACAACTCTTGAGAAGATAGTTCAGTTCAGTTCAGGCACTCAGTCGTGTCTGACTCTTTGTGACCCCATGAATCACAGCATGCCAGGCCTCCCTGTCCATCACCAAATCCTGGAGTTCACTCAAACTCACGTCCATCGAGTCGGTGATGCCATCCAGCCATCTCATCCTCGGTTGTCTCCTTCTCCTCCTTCCCCCAATCCTTCCCAGCATCAGGGTCTTTTCCAATGAGTCAACACTTTGCATCAGGGGGCCAAAGTATTGGAGTTTCAGCTTTAGCATCATTCCTTCCAAAGAACAACCAGGACTGATCTCCTTTAGGATGGACTGGTTGGATCTCCTTGCAGTCCTAGGGACTCTCAAGAGTCTTCTTCAACACCATAGTTCAAAAGCATCAATTCGTTGGCACTCAGCTTTCTTCACAATCCAACTCTCACATCCATACATGTCCGCTGCATAAACCATAGTCTTGACTAGATGGACCTTTGTTGGCAAAGTAATGTCTTTGCTTTTGAATATGCTATCTAGTTGGTCATAACTTTCCTTCCAAGGAGTAAGTGTCTTTTATTTCATGGCTACAAGCACCATCTGCAGTGATTTTGGAGCTCAAAAAAAGATGGGACCAGATGCAATTATCTTTGTTTTCTGAATGTTGAGTTTTAAGCCACATTAATTTAAGCCTTAATCATCTTTTAGGATATGAAATAGTTCAATTGGAATCCCAACACCTCCACTAGCTTTGTTCACAGTGATGCTTTCTAAGGCCCACTTGACTTCACTTCTAGGATGTCTGGCTCTAGGTGAGTGATCATACCATCGTGATTATCTGGGTCATGAAGATCTTCTGTGTACAGTTCTTCTGTGTATTCTTGCCACCTCTTCTTGATATCTTCTGCTTCTGTTAGGTCCAGACCATTTCTATCCTTTATCAAGCCCATCTTTGCATGAAATGTTCCCTTGGTATCTCTAATTTTCTTGAAGAGATCTCTAGTCTTTTCCTTTCTTATCTCTCCTTGCTATTCTTTGGAACTCTGCATCCAAAGATATAAAGATGCTTATATCTTTACTTATCACCTTTGCTTTTTGCTTCTCCTCTTTTCACAGTTATTTGTAAAGCCTCCCCAGACAGCCATTTTGCTTTTTTGCATTTCTTTTACATAAGGATGGTCTTGATCCCTGTTTCCTGTACAGTGTCACAAACCTCCCTCCATAGTTCATCAGGCATTCTATCTATCAGATCTAGGCCCTTACATCTATTTCTGACTTCCACTGTATAATCATAAGGGATTTGATTTAGGTCATACTTGAATGGTCTACTGGTTTTCCCTATTTTCTTCAATTTCAGTCTGAATTTGGTAATAAGGAGTTCATGGTCTGAGCCACAGTCAGCTCCTAGTCTTGTTTTTGTTGGCTGTATAGAGTTTCTCCATCTTTGGCTGCATAGAATGTAATCAATCTGATTTTGGTGTTGACCATCTGGTGATGCTCATGTGCAGAGTCTTCTCTTGTCTTGTTGGAAAGAGGGTGTTTGCTATGACCCGGGCATTCTCTTGGCAAAACTCTATTAGCCTTTGCCCTGTTTCATTCTGTATATCAAAGCCAACTTTGCCTGTTACTCCAGGTGTTTCTTGACTTCCTACTTTTGCATTCCAGTCCCCTATAAAGAAAAGGACATCTCTTTGGGGGGTTAGTTTTAAAGGTCTTGTAGGTCTTCATAGAACCATTCAACTTCAGCTTCTTCAGCCTTACCAGTTGGGGCATAGACTTGGATTACAAACCATATTGAATGGTTTGCCTTGGAAACAAACAGAAAATATTTTGTCGTTTTTGAGATTGCATCCAAGTAAGGGATTTTGGACTCTTTTTTTGAGAAGATTACCCAAGTGTATCTGGGCAAAAATGGAGAAACTGAGTTTTAATTAGAGCAGATAAACTTCTTTCATTAAAAAAAAAAAAGACATAGAAGGAATCTGGCATAGCAATTCAGGACATGGGCTGAAATGTCACTTTTTGTACTGCTACTATAACTTAGCTTTTCATCTATAAAATGGTTAAAAAATAGTACATATGCCATGGGTTTGTTGTGATTAGATATGCATAGTTTAGTTCAGTTCAGTTCAGTCACTCAGTCGTGTCCAACTCTTTGCAACTCCGTGAATCTCAGCACACCTGGCCTCCCTGTCCATCACCGACTCCCAGAGTTGACTCAAGTAAACCCAAAGTAAGCGTGATATAAAGTACTCAACAAATGTTTGTAGTTTTTATTACTGTTTCTCACAAGTAGTAAGTCAAATACACTAGGCTAGTACTATTGAATATCAGGCAACTTTGTATCTGAGTTTAGTATCCAGGACCTAAAAAATCCTATCACTATGTTTTATTATTGTCAACCATCATTTAGCTACTGAGGTACAGATGCTGAATAGGTGGATGGCCTCATAGAGTCTTCATTTCTTTCTTTCCCACCTGAAATTCTTTCAATGGAAGAATTTTCATAATCCTGACAGGGTTAGTATTCTGAGGTCCCATTTGTTTATTCTAAAGACTTGTTCTTCATCTATGCATGAATAGTTAAACAGTACTGAAATATATAGCATTCCATGCCAGATGCTCTACTATTTGGTGTTAACTTACCTCTTAGATTATCTGTGCTACTGAGCTCCTGTTACATTCTGAGATACTCATAATTCTCTGAAGACACACTATTAATGCCTTCATGTACAGAAAGAAAGATAGATATTGTGATATATATGCAGTTGTCCTACAATAGTCCATTGCCAAATTCTATTCTTATTTTGGACACAAAAGTTAATTTCTGCATAATAACTTCAACAAACAGTAAGAATCTCTGTGTATTTATAGAGTTTATTTGTGCCTGTAATATGCACTTTCTTCTTGTCATTTATAATTAGTTCTAGTTGACTATTCTTTCACTCCAACCATGGATAATGCCTATATCATCTTTTACCCCAACTCTGGCTGCCATAATACCTTATACAAAGTAGAGACTAAATAATTTGCATTCTGAGTTGAACATTCAAATTACACAACTATACTGTAGCCCCTATGTCTTTTCTTTCCTTTTTATGTAATATATATTATTAATAATAATTACTATTATTATAAGTAGAAAAACCCAAAAGTGGTTGTAAAATTTAAAACATGTACAGACTGATTATTTTCATAGTCTGCCAGTCAAATTCCAAGCAAAATAATTGCTTCCCCTGGGTCTCCAGTAACCCAGAGAATGTAATGTATATAATAATAATATATTTCAATGATGATTCAGAAACAACATAAGTGAGGAAATAGTGGCTTGGGTTCACATTCTAAAATTAAAGAATGTTATAAATAATTAATCACACTGGATAAAATTTATTTTTTTTTACAAAATCAATCAAAAACTGTTCAAAATATTGGTTTGAAGCCTGACTATACCAGATTTTTCTGATATATCTTTACATATATCTTCAGGGCTTCCCTGGTAGCTAGGAGACCCTAGTTCAATTACTGAGTTGGGGAAATCCACTGGAGAAAGGGTAGACTACCCACTCCAGTATTCTTGAGCTTCCCTGGTGCCTCAGCTGGTAAAGAATACACCTGCAATGCAGGAGACCTGTGTTCGATCCCTGGATTGAGAAGATCCTTTGGAGAAGAGAAAGATTACCTACTCTAGTATTCTGGCCGGGAGAATCCTATGAACTATAGAGTCCATGGTGTTGCAGAGTAGGACATGACTGAGCCAACTTTCACTTTCATTTTAGAATGTGTACAAGAGTTTACTGGGAAAGGAAATGTTTCTCATTGATATAGTCTGTGGCTATTTTCAATAGTGCTTCAGTGAACATGGGACTGCAGGTATCACTTCATAATCCTAATTCCAGATAGAAATCTTAGAAGCAGAAGGTAAAATGATGGTTACCAGTGGCTAGTGGGAGGAGAAAATGAGGAGTTGTTCAACATGTATACAGTTTCAGTTATATAAGAAAAATAAGTTCTAGAGAGCTATTATTCTGCAACACAGTGCCTATCATAATCAATTGTTGTTTAGTTGCTAAGTGAAAGTCAAGTCTCTCAGTCATGTCCGACCCTGCGAGCTGTGGACTGTAGCCCACAAAGCTCCTCCGTCCATGGGATTCTCCAGGCAAGAATACTGGAGTGGGTTGCCATTTCCTTCTCATATCTAACTCTTTTTGTGACTTCAGACCTCATGAACTGTAGCCTGCCAGGCATCTCTGTCCATGGAATTTCGCAGGCAAGAATACTGGAGTGGGTGCCATTTCCTTCTCCAGGGCATCTTCCTAACCCAGTATCTTACCACTGAGTCACCAAGGAAGCCCCAGAGTAGACAATACTGCATTTTAAACAGAAAATTCTGCTGAGAGTAGCTCAAGTTAAGTGTTCTTAGCATAAAAATGGTGGAGGGAAGAAGGAAACTATTAAAGATGATGAATATGTTTACTACCTTGATTGCAGTGACAGTTTCACTGGTGTATGCATATGTTCAATCCCATCAAATTAAACAGTTAAGTATATGCTATTTTTGTATATTATTATCAAGGCTATGGTTTTTCCAGTGGTCATGTATGGATGTGAGAACTGGACTGTGAAGAAAGCTGAGCGACGAAGAATTGATGCTTTTGAACTGTGGTATTGGGGAAGACTCTTAAGAGTCCCTTGGACTGCAAGGAGATCCAAGAAGTCCATTCTGAAGGAGATCAGTCCTGGGTGTTCTTTGGAAGAATGATGCTAAAGCTGAAACTGCAGTATTTTGGCCACCTCATGCACAGTCTTGACTCATTGGAAAAGACTCTGGTGCTGGGAGGGATTAGGGGCAGGAGGAGAAGGGGACGACAGAGGATGAGATGGCTGGATGGAATCACCGAGTCGATGGACATGAGTTTGAGTAAACTCTGGGAGTTGGTGATAGACAGGGAGGCCTGGTGTGCTGTGATTCACGGGGTCGCAAAGAGTTGGACAGGACTGAGCGACTAAACTGACTGAACTGACTGATACTTCATTAAAGCTGTTAAAAATAAGATATGGCAATAATTAGTGCTATCCAGATTATAATAATAAAATACTAATAAGAAGAGAAATTTGAAAATAAAGTGTTTTGGGGAAAGAGATACAGGTAGTAAGAATTTAAAGAATATTAATGTCTTTGAATTTCAGGTAGAGATTAAATGCATCTACCACAACCTCTCCTTAAAATAACTCTTGGTTATATTGGTCTTAGTGCTGTTCCTAATGTTCCAGTTTTCTAGATAGTATTGGATATGTTTTTCTTCTAAATGTAAGAACAATACATATATATTTAATATAATTTAATAATAAAAATACTTTACAAATGTTGATCCATCAGTAGCTGGTGAAACATACACGTGACTTAGTGTCAGAGTAATGCTCTCAAAATTCTAGAAAATCTGACCTCTCTTTTATAATTAATTACAAAGAAGCAGTCTAATTTCTTATATAATACTAAGGTATTTCTTTTGATCAATAAATGAAGCACTAATGCTTCTCATGGAACTGTCAAACCTAGGTCACACTGGTAAATAATATTAGTCATTGTATACTAAACTTTTTGATTTATGTAACTGAAAGTCACTGAAATCTCTCCCATACAAGTGATATTTTAATGTTCTCAGTGCCTCTAAGAATCAAGAAACATCCCAAGGTGTTCTTTGAAAATAAATGGCATCTTAGCTATATATCATAAAAAATTAAATAAAAAAAAACCTTTAAAATTTCAGGTAACATATTATTTTCCAATTCTAACATACATCTAGTATTTTTACTAACTTTCTGATAATCTAGATAATAAAATATAACTCTGAAAAAAAGTGATAGAAAAGGAAAAAGTAGTAA
>SJYC01036263.1:0-11672 GCA_006408675.1 Madoqua kirkii | reverse complement strand
CACCCATTGGCAATAATATTGCTTAGGAATCAGATGGATAATGGGTTATGCCTATGGACAGATACACAATCATCTGTTTGATAAAAATCACTTCTTTTAAGTGGAATCTTGTTTGGTTTATAAATGCTGTGATCTATATATTTTTAAAGTCAACAGTGAGTAAAAATAAAAGATATATCTAAAATGCTGGTATTTCCTTCTGACTGTGGAATTTTTACTAGTGGAATATTTATAAAAATAATATCAGGGCATTTAAATACATTACATGAAGGTTTCTGAAATAAATCAGTTAGTAGAAGGATTAAAACTGTTTTTCTCTAAATAATTTTTCATGTGTTGGAGCCATCATGTTAATAAATGCTATATCTACCTTTTAGGTAGATATATATATAATATACAAACATATGTATATATTATACATATATTATCCTCATTCATCCTTAAAATTATGTTGGAATATATAGTGATACATACATTGGCCATTTGGGAAGACCAAAGTAAGTTTTTTACACATGCAATTGTGGGGTAAACACGGGTTTTGACACACCTGACTAAATTTAAAGCATCTTTTCTCCAGCCCTCCACTCTTGCATTCCTTCTGACCCTCAGTCGGTATTTCCCAGTGGTCCCCTTCCAAAGGCTCTGACTATGACCTTGGGGATTTAGATTTCCTTCACTTTTGCTAGAGTTCTGTTCCCCAAGGTCTGACACTATCCTATTTGGAAAAGGATAAGTCTTCTCTTTGTTGGCATTTGTCTCATGTCAAAATAAAACTCAGTATCTTCACAATCCCATAAGATTCATGGAAAGGTGTATTGGCCCCAAACCTCAGTAGAACACTCCTTTGGGATTTTAATAGAAATTAAAAAAAAATTTTTTTAATGTAAGAACATGTAAGAGTCTAAGTTGCAAATGTTCTGGTGATATTTAGATTTATTCATTGATATATATATACTTATCTCACAGACTGAGAGATGAAACAGTTTACTTCCCTTTATCATCTTCATTTCTACTTTGTTAAATGTCAGCGTTCAAATATTACTGTTGTATTAATATGGGGTTCACGGCAGGTCACCTCAAAATATGACACTTTGGTATATTGATTATTTTGAATTAAAGTGACTTAAAAACAGCCAATACAAGAAGGACACCTTAACCTTCCTAATCTACCCTTTATTCTGAAAGCAAAAAATAAATCTGGCTTGTGAATGTACTATCCATCAAGAGTAAAAGAAATTCAAGGCCAAGAAGCCTGCATGAACAAAATTTGCTACTTCTTTGTTAACTTGCTACTTTAATAACCTTCCTATTTTATTACATCTTCACAAATAATTACTTCTCTCTTTGAAAAATTATAAAAGCATCCTACTTTGATCACTTTTTGGGTCTCATATTCTTATCAGACTCTTGTGGTGGTGGTGGTTTATTTGCTAAGTCAAGATCCACTCTTGCAACCCCATGGACAGTAGCCTCCAAGGCTCCTCTGTCCATGGAATTCTCCAGGCAAGAATACTAGAGTGGGTTGATATTTTCTTCTCCAGGGTATTTTCCCAACCCAGGCGTAGAATCCACATCTCCTATATCTCTGGCATTGTAGGCAGATTCTTTACCAACTGAGCCAGCAGGGAAGGGAAACCATGAGACCACTATACATACATAATTAAATTTAGACTTCTTTCTAAATTTAATCTGTCTTGTGTCAATTTGATTATTAGAACAGCCAAAAGAACTATGAGGGTTCCCCTCCCTGGCGGTTGCTTTCCCTTTCCACAAATGACTTGTTACTCAAATTGGTAAATTTTTAGGAGCAAATGGCATGAAAACTATTAGCATAGAAATACTATCTCTCTACTCATTACAAATTATAAGAATATTCACTCAACTAGCTTTTATTCTCTGTTTCAGTTCTTAAATATTATTTCTATTTTGAGTACAATAAAATTAATCATTTGATACCTTCAGTTATGCCAGAGCAATCAATAATTCCCATGAATCCCTTGGAGGTGTGGTATATGAAGATCTACAATACAAGAAGCAGGTAAAACTTTCAGGTTTTTAAAACCTGTATCAAGAAAAGGAAAAAACTTACAATGGCAATAATACTATATCATAGTTTTTAAAAAGTCCTCCAATCTCCTTCAGTCAATATAAAAATGCTTTCTTCTGTCTCCTTATTCTCTTCTCATTAGCATCTGCTAATCATTGCATATGAATATCAAGATATATTTAAAATGGTTTCTTACTACATTTTATTGTTTTCTGTTTCGCCTAATTAGTAATACTGCATGAAAATTATTTTTACTGTTTTATTACTTTGTTTTAGATTAAGTAATGATTTGGGAGATAGAGAACATGAATTTTCTTAATAAATCACTATTATGGGAGAATGTTTTCTACTTTCTAATATCTACTTACCAAGGAACTTCTGGGAAAGAAAACTGTTTAATAGTTTATGACTATATAATGTAGTAGACACTAACAGAACATACAAAAAATCTTATTAAAGCATCATTTTGTAGAAAAGATACTTACCTAATATTTCCCACGATGAGCAGTTAAATAGTTTTCACTGTCATGAGGACTCGATCATTCCATCTTGTGTAGCTGTTTATTCATCCCAGAAATTTCTTAAAGAAAAATAAATGGAGATTATTTAAAACTTTTAAGAAAGAGCAGGAGTTATACTGATTAATCATAAACATATAAAACAATGAAACATCTTAGTTTCACACATATACAATGAACTTTGTAGCAGATTACATTATTTCCTAACTTTTTTTTCTCCTTACTAGGAACTGGAATGGGGCTTCCCTGCTTGCTCAAATGGAAAGTACTCTTGTGGGTAAGATGAGTCTCTCTTTTAGACTGCTTTGTATTTCTCTTCATTATATTTTTTGATCCTGTACCCTCACCATTTTCTGCTAAATTATCTGCCTTGGAAATGAATTTTTGAGTGGTGGTTAGTAAGGAGACCTGGTTTCATTATCTTTGCTCAATCATATTATAGCTAAGTGATTTTGAGTAAAGTATTTAATCTCTCTTGGTTTCAATGTATAATATTTCTCTCTTTCCTTTCTATGGTAAAGGATAAAAGAAGAATTAACTGCACTATTTACTTTTCCTTGCTAATGATAGGCTACTTTTACCATACCTCCAGGATTTACCTACTTACTTTCACAATATTTTCTGAAAGATACTGACTTCTTGCTTGTGTGTAGCTCTACATGTTTCCTTAGCCCTGCAGCTTTGTGTTTCTACACGTTGTAAGCTGTCTATTATGCTCAAAGCACTTGGGGGTATTAAGGGAATGTATATGAAAGGGAAATCTAATCTGTGGAGGGAAATCTACTTTATATTACACTGAAAAACTCCCCCCTTTGTAAATAGTAATATACTGGACACGATTACACTGGATACACTCTGGGTAGAAACTCCTTATTTTTATTTTTATCAATATCAAAGGAGCTGATATATAAATATAAATATATATATATATATATATATAGTATATAAATCATAGTCCTCTAAACATAATAGCATTTCTATTTATGTTTTTACTATATTAGTCATCTTTAATTTTTGAATTTCATTTATGAGAGACATTGACTATGAAAATATTTGTAGTCAAAAGCATACAAATGTTCAGTCATAAGATGAATAAAATCTGGGGATCTAATGTAAAGTTTAATGACTAGGGTTAATAATACTGCACTATACAGCTGAAATTTATTAAGAGAGTAAATCTTAAATCTTAAGTGTTCTCACTCCACATGATCGTGTACACACACACACACATACACACAAAGGTAAGACGCGAGAGGATCAATGTGTTAATTATGGTATTCATTTCACAATATGTACCTATACTGAACCATCACATGTAAACCTTAAAAATAATGTTTTATAATCTAGATTGGATTATATGTTTCAATGGCCTTTCACATGTTTGGAGAATGACATCTTGATATAGTCAAAGCAGATGTAGCAGTTGAGATAGTTCTGAATCAGCCAAAATGGGGGGGGGGGAGGTATACAAATACTGGACTACTAAGCACAAAAACCTTAAGATACAAGACACAAAGATTCAATATCAAATGAGAATCTGAAAGTTAAGGGTTGTGTTTCACCCCACAGAATAGATAAAATAGATCACAGAAAGTGGAAGAGTCAAAGAAATCAAGTAGATGGTACAGCATGATACTGCAAAGCTCCCAGATTCTACCACATCTAATTCCACCCTTCCTCATCATTGTGGAGTTCTGTGGATTTTGAATCAACATTGCCAGTTATAAACTAGCAATCGAAACACATTGATCATCGTGGGAAGTGACTCTTATATATGGGTCACTCTGTTTAGAAACATACTTGCACTAATGACTCAGTTCTGTTTCATGGTGACAACCTTCAGCACAAGTATAATAATCACCTCCTTCCCTCCAAATATATACAGAATGGTTTCACATCTTATGAAATGTATTTAGTGTGAAGAATTATATACTTCACAATGGAAGGATTTTAAAAATCCAGTGAGAAATATCCCAGCTGAGCCACGAGAGTAGTGTAACACCTAGCCCTTCACACAGCCAAGGCCCTTCACAGATTCAACTTACTTTTCAAGTGTCATCTTCTAAGTAGCATTAAGTATGCACACATTTTAATATATGAGGCTCTGAAAGATAGCCTTGCTCTTTAACTTCTCCATAGGTTCCAGTGCATTATTTATACAAAAGCTAGCTAGAAGTCACATTTTTCTCTTATTATTTAAAGATTATCTTTTTCCTTATCTCTATTCTTATTGCAGTTAACTCTTCACTTATAGTTCTCATCCCAAATACTGTACTTTTTCAATTACCTTCTGTCTTTATTCTGAAAAATTTATTACTGTCCTCTATTAATGCTTTGTTTCACTAATAACATTTGACACTTTAACTACAAGAAACGATTAAAATCTGACATTAATTAGTAAGAGTGGCTAGCATTTAGTAAACATTTATGAAATATTGAATACAAAAACAGGTGAGAGATTTGTTTAGGGTAACATGATTAATTTGTGGCTAGCCAAAATTACAAGCAAAGCCTCCATATTTCTGGACTTAACTACTTCCTACAGGGTAATAAAGTGATATTAAGTAAGTTAATTATTAAATTTAATCACTCCACATAAATATGAGGAAATGCACTGAAAAACATCAGCGTCCTCAATAGGCCACCTAGCTGTACTCTTTACTAAACTGTTGTGGAACACACAGACATAGAACAATTTTTATTGTACCTTTTCTTTTTGCATCAAACCACATTTTCACATGAAAGAAAACAACTTAGAAAAAAAAATTCATTGGTCAAACTCTTTCCATGAAATGTTTAATTTGACATTAAATTGCCATTAGAGTTTCGAAGGTCATTAAAGCAGTTTATATGTGCTGCCTTAAAAGTAGTTTGGGCCAGACTATTCTATGATATCATATGTCAAATATTGACCTTATTTATAACTGCGGAATCTTACAGCATTTTTTCCTGAAGTAGGAAATTCATTTACTATGTCTCAACCCAGCAAACAGGGTAAAGCTACAAATTCTAAGAGCTCTCGTAAGTGGCGATTTTGGATTGATTTTACTTTTTTAATGTTCAATTACCCCTTAAGTGAAGTTGAGCTGCCAAAACTTGCTTTTAGTTTTACTCTTTTTTCCTGGTTTATTCTTAATGCTTTGGAATTGACTTGTAGAACATTTTGTGTTCTTGAAATAAGTTCTTTAAACTACACACTTGTATACTAGAGTTTGAATACATACTTTCTTTTTACTGTATGAAAGATTTCAGAGTTAAAACGTGTCTCTTAATCTTCTCCTCTCCACTCTCCTAAAATGTACTTTCCTATCTACTATTTCCTAATTACCCCTGGTAATATGCAAATATATAGCTGGTTAAGGCTTTCATTTATTAATTTTACAAGAAAGATACATATACAGTTTCTGATCTTCTTCTTGCCTCTAGTATTTATGTTTTTCATCCATGCAAAACAGTCTTGTATACCTACATACATACCTCTCATCCATCTAATCTCATTTATTTAAGCTGAGGCATTTATAAAGCTTATCTTGTCATCCATTCCTGAAATTTTATCAATTACTAATGTCAATATGTTCACTGATGTTTGTATAACTACTACTTTATATATTTAGCTTGAATAACTTAAAGTTACTGAAGTTTCCATTTTCCTGAACTGGTGGGAATTTAACCTCAATTATCAAGTTTGCTTCCCTGTCTGTATTCTTCTAGGGTCACATTTGATTGAAGTAGGCTTTACAGACAGCCTAGGGTGGGAGAGGGGTGATAGTCCCTAATCTCTATTCTATTGTGGCTACACTGACATCCCCACCAGGGAATAATTTCTCACTGAAGTTTTATCATTTTCTCAGATATTGTCAAGAGTGCTCTGTAGAGTTCCCAGTATGACAGGATCCACAAACTTGTGTATCTTCTCTGGTGACAGAGTAACTAAGACTGTTTTGTTCCTTTTATTGCCTGTCTACAGTAAAATGATCTTAGTTTTCAGAGAAACACAGCCAGAACATATATAGTTTTTCTGGAAATACGTAGTTTTTTGGTTGTTTTTTTTTAAGTTTTTAAATATTATTTTTATTTTTTTATTTTTTATTTTACTTTATTCTACTTTACAATACTGTATTGGTTTTGCGATAATTTGACATGAATCAGCCACATGTGTACATGTGTTCCCAATCCTGAAACCCCCTCCCACCTCCCACCCCATATCATCTCTCTGGATCATCCCGTGCACCAGCCCCAAGCATCCTGTATTGAACATAAACTGGCACTTCATTTCTTACATGATAGTATACATGTTTCATTGCCATTCTCCCAAATCATCCCATCCTCTCCCTCTTCCTCAGAAGCCAAAAGTCCATTCTATACATCTGTGTGTCTTTTGTTGTCTCACATACAGGGTCATCATTACTATCTTTCATTTTTTTTTAAGTTTTTAAATATTATTTTTATTTTTTTATTTTTTATTTTACTTTATTCTACTTTACAATACTGTATTGGTTTTGCGATAATTTGACATGAATCAGCCACATGTGTACATGTGTTCCCAATCCTGAAACCCCCTCCCACTTCCCACCCCATATCATCTCTCTGGATCATCCCGTGCACCAGCCCCAAGCATCCTGTATTGAACATAAACTGGCACTTCATTTCTTACATGATAGTATACATGTTTCATTGCCATTCTCCCAAATCATCCCATCCTCTCCCTCTTCCTCAGAAGCCAAAAGTCCATTCTATACATCTGTGTCTCTTTTGTTGTCTCACATACAGGGTCATCATTACTATCTTTCCATATATATGTGTCAGTATACTGTATTGGTGTTTTTCTTTCTGGCTTACTTCACTCTGTATAATTGGCTCCAGTTTCATCCATCTCATTAGAACTGATTCAAATTTATTCTTTTTAATGGCTGAGTAATACTGCATTGTGTATATGTACCACAGCTTTCTCATCCATTCATCTGCTGATGGACATCTAGGTTGTTTTCATGTTTTTGGTTTTTTTGAGGGGAGGAGGAAGGGGGTCTCTTCTGTTTCTCTTGCTATTGTAAACTTTAAATTTTCCTGAGGCAGATAATATGTCCAAGGGTTTAAAATGTTTTATGCCAAAAAGTGAGCAGTACTACAGTGAGTAAAAATAAGGTGAGTCCTGGCTTAAGGTTACAGCATAGGGACAAAAAATGTCATTACCATACCATATTGGTAAGCCAAAGATGTTGAAGTCATCAAGTCATCAGTCAAAACAGTCACCCCCAACTGTGTACCCTGAGGGGATTCGGGATGAAGAAAAACAAGACCCTGGCCCTAGATAGTTAATATGTATAGTAGGAGACTGATTTCAATAAGCTCAGACGCTTACATCTTCCCATACACAGAATAGCTGAACAAAACTTAATTCTCAACTTTTAGGCTGTGTGTGTACATGTGTTTCAGTTAACAAGTGGAATAACTATTCTTGGAGCAATCTATTTCTCTGCTGATAACAATTATCAACTCAGAAATACCACCACCAACAACAAAAACAACAACAAAAAAACCCCATAAAACCTCTCAAGATGAAAGAGGCAAATACACAAAAATTTAGAAAGCATTATAGAAGGACCAAAAAGAGCAGACCTGAAGGGAATATGATCTTCATAGAAGGTGAAGATGATGAAATGAGACCTGCATTCATTCACCTTCTTTTCTGAAGATACTTCCAAGGTGTTTAAGAGATGAAGCTCAAGTAGAAGTAGCTGTCACTTAAGGCTGAGGAGTCAGAGATCACAGTCTGAGCCTGTAAGAACTGAAAAGTATAAGCTAAAAGGTGGGAGTCCTAGGATGCGAATAGAAACATACCATATATCCTTGGTTGACACCAGCCAGCATTTCTGCAAGAATGACTCCAAACAACCCAGGGAAGTACTGCAGAGTTTTCATCATGTCTACCACTAGGAACACAGTGGTAGAGGCTGTATTTCTGCCAAGTTAGAAGGACTCAGTAACATCTCAAACTTGTGATTAAAACTTAGCATTATTCCATTTTGAACATTAAACAATCAATATATAGTCTGGTTTTAATCTTGTCTTTCTAACAGTTTACATATTCAAACTTTTAGATCTTTCCCTAATTCAATAGATGAGAATTGATATTTCAACTCAGTTTGCTCTTTATATATAGTGAGGATAAGTATGTTTTCATATGTTCAAGGACTACTTGAAAAATTTAGACTACATTAAAACATAAGATGTATAGAAAATATCAAAATATTTTCTGTAAATTTTTGAAAAAACATAGTAATGCTCAAACAACTGCAAAGTACTATAATCTCTTACAACTATGGGATTTATCAACATTAACATCAATGGTTGACTTTTTATCATAAAATATAGAAAGCAGAGAACAATTAAGTAACATTTCTAATGTGGTAGGAAAAAAAAAGACATAATAAAACTGCATTGATCTAAGTACACACACACACATCCATAATGCATGAAAAACTAGTGAACCTGAAAAAACTGTCAATAATACTAGTATCAATTTCTTGGTTTTCATATTCTACTATAAATACACAAGATACTTTCACTGGAGGAAACTAGGTAAATACATGGAATGCCTCTATAAATTTTTCCAACATTGCCTGACTCTCTTAACAATAAGAACAGAACTTGAGAAAGTCTACATGTTAGAAACTAGAACTTCAACTCATAAGTAAGTACAACACTTATGGGAAATACTAAAAACCATCATCCATAACATCAAGATGATATTGTAGCAGTTTTTCTTCTTCTAAGAATAAAATTCAACACTTTGCTGAATATAAAGACTTCAGACTTTCTCTACAATGTCTGACTGACAATTTCCAGTTTGTGATAAAAGCTAACAGACATATGAAATTACAGGAAAATATGATCAACATCAAGGGATATATAGTCAATATAAACAGAACTAAAATGAATAGGTACTATAATTAACACAAAATACATTTAAAACCACCATGATGACTATGGTAGAGGATCTACAAGAAAAGATTGAAATGAAACATCAGATAGAATATATACATAAATAGTAAGGAAACTTTTATGGAAGTGTACAATATAAATATTAGAAGTAAGAAATACAACAAAACACACACACACACACACACACACACACACACACACACACACAGCCAAATCACACTTCAGTAAACTGGATTAACAACAGAGTGGACATAGTAGAAAAAAGGGTCAATAGAATAAAGATAAATCGGCAGAATTGGTCCAAACTGAAAAGCACAGAGAGAGGAAAAAATTTTCGAAAAAAGTAAAATGTCTTAAAAACCTATATAATAGCTCAAGTATGCTAACATATAAGTATGAAAGTTCCAGAAAAAGAAGACTATAGCAGAGCCCCAAAACATTAAAAAAAATACCAGCTGAAATTTTTCTAAATTTATACAAAAATCCAATTACATATACAGAAATTAAAGCAAATGACAGTACAATAAGTTCAAAGAATCCAACTTCAAATGATGAAATTATGAGTTTCTTTAGACATACAAAAAGGTGCATGCACCCCAATGTTCACTGCAGCACTATTTACAATAGCCAAGACATTGAAGCAATGTAAATTTCCATCATCAGATGAATGGATAAAGAAGATGTGGCACATATATACAATGGAATATTACTCAATCATAAAAAAGTGAAGTAATATCACTTGCAACAACATGGGTGGACCTATAGATTGCCATACTTAGTGAAGTCAGAAAGAAATCAACAAGAGAAAGAATAAACAATTCAGAATATATATTTGTAATAAAGTATCCCCAGGTCTCCTGCATTGTAGGCAGACGCTTTACCCTCTGAGCCACCAGGGAAGCCCACAATAAAAAGGAAGAGACTACAAAAAGCAAGCTGGGTAAATTCCAGAATCATTGTATTATATGAAAAAAAGAAAATGAGTACATTCTATTTGACTCCATTTATGGTGATTGCAGCCATGAAATTAAAATATGCTTACTCCTTGGAAGGAAAGTTATGACCAACCTAGATGGTATATTAAAGAGCAGAGACATTGCTTTGTCAACAAAGGTCTGTTTAATCACAGCTATGGCTTTTCCAGTAGTCATGTACAGATATGAGAGTTGGACTATAAAGAAAGCTGAGTGCTGAAGAATTGATGCTTTTGAACTGTGGTGTTAGAGAAGACTCTTGAGAGTCCCTTGAACTGCAAGGAGATCCAACCAGTCCATCCCATCCTAAAGAAGATCCTGGTGTTCATTGGAAGAACTGATGTTGAAGCTGAAACTCCAATACTTTGGCCATCTGATGTGAAGAGCTGACTCATTGGAAAAGACCTTGATGCTGGGGAAGATTGAGGGCAGGAGAAGTGGACGACAGAGGATGAGGTGGTTGGATGGCATCAACGACTCCATGGACATGGGTTTGGGTAGACTCCGGGAGTTGGTGATGGACAGGGAGGCCTGGTGTGCTGCCGTTCATGGTTGCACAAAGAGTCAGACATGACTCAGTGACTGAACTGAGCTGATATAACTGGTGTGGTTATTACATAGAAGTAAGAGACTGGGAAGTGTAGATGGCATTTCTGGAGAGATAAAAGCACTCTATATTTTTATTGGAGTTATAGGGCTACATGAATGATACATATATTTTTCAAAAGTAATTAAGCTCTACACTTCTAAAAATGTATTCTATTAGAAGTACATGACATCTCAATTAAATTAAAAAAAAAAAACCAAAAAACTGATTTTGACCAAGATGATTTAGTTGTAACTGGGCATTTGATGAATGGTTCTCAAGCCTTCCTATACATATAATCACCTGGGTATTTTTAAAAAACAACTAATGCATACAATTACCCTACCATAAAACATAAACATTTTCTGTGATAAATCCTTGACATTTTTATTTCTTAAAATTTTCATACTGACTCTTACAAGCAACCAGTATTGAGATTCTTGAATGAGATAATCTCTAAAATATCTTCCAGCAATCAGTTTCAAGAGCTCTTACAATGAATGCCTGAAAATAAATTCTATAATTATGAGAAAAATATTACTGTTCAATTGTTTGAGCATTACTATCACTTTTCAATAATTTACATAAAATATTTTCCACACCTT
>SJYC01036259.1:0-13641 GCA_006408675.1 Madoqua kirkii | reverse complement strand
TTGATATCCATTATCCATCACTGTGTCTATTATGTCTAAGTCCTTAGGCAGAATTTTTAACCTTTTTAACAATTTAACAGAATTGTTTAAATTTAACAGAATTTTTAACAATTTTTAACCCCTATTTTTCTATGTATTTAATCAGCTTTCTTGAATGTGTAAAAGGCATTTTTTTGTAGTTTGTTAGTTGTAAATAATTTTGTATTTGCTTACAATCTGTATATCAGATTAGAAGCATATTTAGATGTTTATGACATCTTTACATTATGAACACTATGTGCCAAGGTGAGGCAGCAGAGAAAAATAAGACAAAAAGTTAAGTAAATTATCTGAAGTCACAAAGTCAGTGAATAGCAGATTTGGGGATTTGAATCCAGTAGTCCAGCTTCAAAGGCTGTATTCTTTACACATGTTTATATTGCCTATCTAATAACAACTCACTCTTTTAATTCTCTAAGTTCATCAATCAGTGACTAATAATTGAAATGGATGCTGGTCATTTTTAGAGACCACTGTAGCATACCATAATTTTAAGTTACTCTTTTAAGAAAACTTACATTCAATATACTTAATAAAACCATGTTATATCTGATTTTTTTAATGTGATGACCCAGTGAGTTTATGGAAAATTTTGTTCAACTTACTGTAAAGTTTGACTAATTAGAATAAGTTTTCAAAATATGATAGAAAAGAGAGATACCTGTAATAACCCACAAGTTGTCTAATCAGTTAATTTTTATTGATTTTAGCTATAAACTATTTGCTGGCATTAAGGAAGAGAAAGAAAAAGAAAGTATTAAAGGAAAGCATTATTAGTCAAATTTAATATGAGTGGTGATTATTTTCAACTTACCAGAAAAATACCAAAAAAAGGGGGGGAGGGGAAGGTAAAAGAAACACTTCTTTTAAGAAATAATTATGCAGAATAATTAAAATGACAATATAATTTATTTTAGCTTAAAGACAGGGAGGTCTGGCGTGCTGCGATTCATTCATGGGGTCGCAAAGAGTCGGACACGACTGAGCAACTGAACTGAACTGAACTGAAAGACATCTCAGTTCTTGAAGCTCAAGCACTCAATTGAATACATATGCTCCAAGCTAAAACTCAAGACTTAACTTTTAAATGCCCAGTGTCCCATGGCTACTTCAGATTCTAATTGTCCAAATCTGAATTCAGCCACTCACTCTTCTACAAAATTATCACACCTATTCTTTCCTCCCAGGCCTCCATATCGCCCTAGGCATCTACCAAGTATATAGTTATGAATATCAGAAACCCAATAATCAGCCCCAATTCCTCTCTTTTTTATTCACCCTCATTTGATTTTTTACCAGGTCTAGTAGTATCTTGTTTTTGAATCTGGCTTCAATCCACTCCAATAATCTGTCTCTATATGACTACTTAGTTCAGGCCCCTATTAGTCTATCATCTTAATCTTTTTAATTGATTTCTAAATGGTCTCCTTTTGTCCAGTATTATCATTTTTAAAATGATCTTCCAGGTTGCAGTAAGATTCACCCTTTTAAAATAAAACATGAATGTGTTATTCACTCTTTTGTTTAAAAATTCTTCATTTGCTCCATAGCTAGCAGGAGAAATTGTTTAATCTCTATTGTCTGGCCCTTAATGAAGTGACCTGAGGCTTCTTCTAACTCAACATCTGCTCCTTTATATCCTATCCTTTAAACTGTAGTTTTCAGCAGATGCTGTGATAGATTCATGATTTATTCACAACACTCCTTTGATTGAAAAAATCTTTTCCCTGCCTTCAACTTGTTAATTCCCATCAGCCTTTTCTAATAATGATCAACTGTTATTTTTACCACAAAATCTTTCCTGAACAACAATGACCAAAATAATTATCCCTTTAAATTATCCTGAAGTACCTTGACTGTGTGCACAGCATAATATTTAGCACCATTTAATGATGTTATTTCTTAAAAATATTAAGTAATGCTGTCTCATCCACATTTTTGGATGCCCGGCAGGGACCAAATAATAGCCCTTTAAAATGAGACCTTTTGGCAGTGCCTGAGTGTTACCAGATATGCAGTAAATACTGGTAAAGCTTAAAGATAACTGCATGCTCTATTTGCCTATATGAATAGAATATTCTACATGGGTTAGCTCAGTAATTTAACATCAAGCTAAAGTTTAATGAAGAATATCCTATCATTGATAACACATATTTAAATTTCTGATATTTCATTTGTATTAATATGTATTTTATATAAAAGTTTTATGAGAATAACAGACTACATGTGATAGAGTTATAACATATAAAAAGTTTATATATATATACAAATTGTATATATGAAGTTTATTTCTAAATATCAAGAAATGATGTCAATGTATATATGTGTATATATCATATATGGTTTGTATATCATACATGTATGATATGTCCAAACATTTTTGTTGGAAATAAAGTATATCTTTTTAACAAGAGAGAAAATAAAATAATAAAGTTCATCATTGGAGAGGGGTTTATTACTTCTCAAAAATTGCATCCAAGACCAGAATCTCTTGAGAGAGTTTGTTTTAACTATAAAATTTTATGCTTTTGAACTGTGTTGTTGGAGAAGACTCTTGAGACATCCTTGGACTGCAAGGAGATCCAACCAGACCATCCTAAAGATCAGTCCTGTGTGTTCATTGGAAGGTCTGATGCTGAAGCTGAAACTCCAGTACTTTGGCCACCTCATGCGAAGAGGTGACTCATTGGAAAAGACCCTGATGCTGGGAGGGATTGGGGGCAGAAGGAGAAGGGGCAACAGAAGATGAGATGTTTGGACGGCATCACCAAATCAATGGACATGAGTTTGGGTAAACTCCAGGAGTTGCCTGGTGTGCTGCAGTTTATGGGGTTGCAAAGAGTCAGACACGACTGAGCGACTGAACTGAACTGACTGACGAGATTTTAAGTCAAGATATTCAACTTTACAGCTTTTTTAAATTTATTTTTTGAGATCTTAGATAAGTTACTTCTTAAGAAATGTTTTTTTTCCCTCAAAATAGGATGTTTAATACTTTGTAACTGTATCTGACTCTATTAAAAATAATATATATATATATAAAATTAAAGCATGCCCAATTTTTCTCATTATAAAAAAATTCCAAGCGTGAAGGTCGCTTGCAAAACAAATATTTGCAGGAATGACCCATCTAACCACTGAGGACTCTGTCTTGATACAAATGAGCACCTTAAACCATAAATTGGTGTTATTCAGAGAGGCATTGAAAAATAAACTGTTATAAAATTGTCAGCAGCTGACAACCAGAGAACTGATTCTGTAATTTAGTGAGAAACTAAAAAGATCAAAATCACATTTCTGCCTTTTAACGGGCCTTTGGCTGTCGCACAGAACCTGCTAATAGCTGTGTAGAAGGGAAGGAGAAGGAAAGGTCATAAGGTCTACTTTACAGTGTTGGCAAAGTGGATGTGCCTATTCTTAGGTTGCTGTGAGTCCTAAGAACAGAAGACTTAAAGATGTGCTGGCCTTACTCTGAGACTTGATTATAAGAACTCAGAAAAAGCATCTTGCTCTGTGTATAGCAATTAGTTTAGCTGCTAATAATTGCAAAGTATTTTGTTTACCTAACTCTTTGTTCAGAAGCATGGAACAGTTAGTATATACTCTCTAGTTTACCCTCAGAACTAGATTCAGGAGGATGAATCACTCACATGGCTTTTACACATTTTTCTCACTTTAGCCTGTTTGTCAGTGCATCTCCTACATATTTTGGATACCATATAATCTTTTTGCATTTTTATATTAATATTGATTTCAATAAGCTTCACTTGACTCCAGATCTTTGATTATATTTGTAATCCTGGCTCATGACAGTTAAGTGAGAAAGTCCTTTTTCTCTGTTTTTGAACTCCTGGTTAGTTAGCATAGAAACACCACAGTACTAAAGAAAAGGTCTTAGTTGTAGACATTTTAAGAGCTAGAATATTGTATTGGAAATGCACAAAAACATATACTGTCCTCCCAAGGAGCTGAGTATGTGTCAGTATTTAGTGGCCTTCCCCAAAGAAGTACATAACAACTAATATAGTAGTAAGTCTTAGTAGGTTATGTATCTACAGGCAGAGGAATGATTAATTTCTTATAGTCATGTTCTAAAAGTACAGCCTCAGATATAGGGCATGGAGATGCTGCTGATTCTTACTTTGCTTTAATTATTACTGTTTTTCATTTTAGGTTGACAGCTCTTCTCTCCCAGGTACACTTACTGCTCAACATGTCCTGTTTCCTTCAATTCACTTTCCTTTAATGTATTTTTTTTTAATTCAAAACCCCTTCTGAATTGCTAATACTACATACACTATTATGAATTATCTTTCAAATGGTAGCCATCAGAAAATTTTCTTTTCTCTGGTGGTTGAGATCTCCCAAGATAAAAAAAAAAATGGATGCTTTAGAGGCACGAAATACAACTCATAGAATATAAGCCAACAGAACCAAAGTTGACTGAAATATTGGGCTTAAAAAATTAGTGGGAATGAATATTTAAAGTGAATGTTTTATCTAAATGTTGACACAAAACTGTAAATGTTTCAATAAACTTGGTTTCCCTGGTGACTCAGTGGTAAAAAATCCCCTTGCAGGAGATGCAGGTTTGACCTTGGGTCAGGAGGATCCCCACGGGAAATGGCAACCCATTCCCATATTCTTGCTTGGGAAATCCCATGGACAGAGGAGCCTGGTGGTCTGCGGTCACAAAAGACTCAGACATGACAGTTACTAAACAACAGCAACTTCAATAAACTTACTCATATTGCTGGTTTCACAGCGTTTATTCATATTGTTGCTAAATGAAGTTTTCTCAGAAATTAGGTACATGTCAATCTTTTGTCAACTGAGTTATGCTTTTGAGGGACCTTATTGTTTGAAAAGAACTTTATGTCATTTTCTTTTTAAATGGTAAAAGCAGCCTTTTCAAATAAGACTTTTGAATCTATATTTGTTCAAAACAGGCTCCGGTAATATTTTCTATATTTTTATTATTACAAATGATATGCTGGAACATTCAAGGGAAGTTTGTTGGTAAAAATAGAAGATAAGAAACCTGAACTGATTTATAAGTGGCTGTAATAACAAATTCACAAAAGCAATTTGCACGATTTTCAGACTTCTGTTTTTCAATAGAATGAAATTAGCAAAAAAAAAAGAGAGAGAGAGAGAGAGAGAGACAGAACTCAACCAAAACAAAACTGTACCTGTCAGCACACAGACAAAATGTGTTCTTTATCCAAAGAACTCAGTCACAATGAAAGAGAATATCATCCATTAAAATACAGAAAGTCATCTCTTGACTCTGTCTCCCTATACAGGGATATAAATTATCAAAGATTTTCTCCCTTCATAATGTGTTTTGTTTTCCTCTGTTCCTTTGTATGATAACTCTAGCCTGAGTGCTTCTTTTATCTGGAGGACTAAAGTGATATTCCCAAGGAGCCCAATCCCAGTCACCACTCTTTTAGAGGTCTCCTTTTATTATTATGTAAAAATTCAGGTTTAAATTTTATATATTCAATCAGCATTGTGTGCCTTGCTCATCAATTCCCAGTCCTATGGACTGAAATTCATTTACCAGGAGTCACTGCTTGGCCTGGGTGATACTTTCCCATTGTCACGTGAGATGCATCAAGAATCATTCTGTGCACTATCTCTGCACATTTGTCTGCACTATCATACTCAAGTCTGTGGGCTTTACCCACCTTTACAGATGTTGTTTATTCACTTAGTCATGTCCGACTCTTTGTGACACCATGGATTGCAGCACGACAGGCTTCCCTGTCCTTTACTATCTCCTGGAATTTGCTCAAACTTACGTCCTTTGAGTTGGCAGTGTGATCCAACCATCTCATGTTTTGTTGCCCCCTTCTCCTCAAGCCCCTAATCTTTGTTCCTGTCTTTTCCAATAAATTGGCTCTTCACATCAGGTGGCCACTTCAGCATCATTACAGATGAGCTGAGGGTAAATAAGTGACAGTATCATGCTTTTGGGGAGCAAAGAAGAATTATAATAATAAACTGAAAATGACAATTTCTTCAATCTAAGGAAGGGAAATTATGTCTGCTGCTGCTGCTAAGTCACTTCAGTTATGTCCGACTCTGTGCGACCCCATAGACGGAAGCCCACCAGGCTCCCCCGTCTCTGGGATTCTCCAGGCAAGAACACTGGAGTGGGTTGTCATTTCCTTTTGCAATGCATGAAAGTGAAAAGTGAAAGGGAAGTCGCTCAGTCATGTCCGACTCTTAGCGACCCCATGGACTGCAGCCCACCAGGTTCCTCCATCCATGGGATTTTCCATGCAAGAGTACTGGAGTGGGGTGCTGTTGCCTTCTCCGAAATTATGTCTATGGGGCTTATAAATCTATAAACTAGTATATAAACACACTTCTCTAGATTCAAGTTTACTTCTCGTTTCAGGAGCCACATCCTATTTAAAAAAAAAAAACAAAACTCAGATGTGACGTACTCTCCCCTTTAATGACCTCTGTAGATGTTGATCTGATCAGAATCCACCTCTTTCATAAATCCCCTTCACTCAGACAAGCAGTAGAACACATTACTGTTCCAGCAGTTAAAAGGCTTCTGAAGAACACGAAAGTGTGGATTTTAGCTCAGATTTCAAAGTTGTGTTCAAAGATAAACATAAGACTCTTTCAATTTAAATCATCATGGAATTATGGAAAACTAGTAATTAAAACACACACAGACACACATGCTCAAGCCAAATAAAAATCCTCACATTTGCAGTGCTATTTGAAATTATATCTCATATTCTTTTATTTATTTATTTTTTTGGTGTCTCTTCTCTTATTTTTATTTTTATTTTTTTTTAATTTTTATTTTTTGTTTAATGCTTATTCCATTTCACAGTACTGCATTGGTTCTGCCATACATTGACACGAATCAGCCACAGGTGTAGACGATCTCCCCATGTCAAAGCCCCCTCCCACCTCCCTTCCCTGCCCATCCCCCCGGTTCATCCCATACACCGGCCCCAAGCATCCTGTATCCTGTATTGAACATAGACTGGTGCTTCATCTCCCATATGATTGTATACATGTTTCGTTGTCATTCTCCCAGATCTTCCCACCCTCTCCCTCTCCCTCTGAAGCCAAAAGTCCGTTCTATACCTCTGTGTCTCTTATATTGTCTCACTTTCAGGGTCATCATTATTGTCTTCTAAATTCCATATATATGTGTCAGTATACTGTATTGGTGTTTTTCTTTCTGGCTTACTTCACTCTGTATAATCGGCTCCAGTTTCATCCATCTCATTAGAACTGCGTCAAACTTATTGTTTTAATTGCCTATCAATCTTTACAGTGACCCCTGTGTGTGACAGATCATATTTGTCATTCACCGTGCAACATGGTGGTAGTTGTACCTATTTTTCTTCCTGGTTTTATGCTGTGCATAGTGGTTTGCACATTAATAAGAGACTCTTAGATATGATGCCTCTTACAAGACCAGTTTGTGTCCAACATAAAATGCAAGCACACATCAATATATGTTTCCCATTTTCGTTTTGGCTGCACTAGAGATGGGAATACCAAACCACCTGACCTGCCTCTTGAGAAATCTATATGCAGGTCAGGAAGCAACAGTTAGAACTGGACATGGAACAACAGACTGGTTCCAAATAGGAAAAGGAGTACGTCAAGGCTGTGTATTGTTACCTGCTTATTTAACTTATATGCAGAGTACATCATGAGAAATGCTGGGCTGGAAGAAGCACAAGCTGGAATCAAGATTGCCAGCAGAAATATCAATAACCTCAGATATGCAGATGACACCACCCTTATGGCAGAAAGTGAAGAGGAACTAAAAAGCCTCTTGATGAAAGTGAAAGAGGAGAGTGAAAAAGTTGACTTAAATCTCAGTATTCAGAAAATGAAGATTATGGCATCTGGTCCCATCACTTCATGGGAAATAGATGGGGGAAACAGTGGAAGCAGTGTCAGACTTTATTTTTGGGGGCTCCAAAATCACTGCAGATGGTGACTGAGGACATGAAATCAAAAGACAATTTTTCCTTGGAAGGAAAGTTATGACCAACCTAGATAGCATATTCAAAAGCAGAGACATTACTTTGCCGACTAAGGTCTGTCTAGTCAAGTCTATGGTTATTCCAGTGGTCATGTATGAATGTGAGAGTTGGACTATAAAGAAAGCTCAGTGCCGAAGAATTGATGCTTTTGAACTGTGGTGTTGGAGAAGACTCTTGAGAGTCCCTTGGACTGCAAGGAGATTCAACCAGTCCATTCTAAACGAGATCAGTCCTGGGTGTTCGTTGAAAGGACTGATACTGAAGCTGAAACTCTAGTACTTTGGCCACCTCGTGTGAAGAGCTGACTCATTGGAAAAGACCCTGATGGTGGGAGGGATTGGGGGCAGGAGGAGAAGGTGACGACAGAGGATGAGATGGCTGGATGGCATCACCGACTCTACGGACATGAGTTTGAGTGAACTCCAGGAGATGGTGATGGACAGGCAGGCCTGGCGTGCTGGGGTTGCAAAGAGTAGGACATGACTGAGCGACTGAACTGAACTGAACTTCATTTTCCTTCACTTTGGAATTGGCCAAGGCTATACAATTAGTTCTCGCTCAGTAAAATGAGAATTGAGTGGAAATACTGTACATCACCTCCACATCCATCCTTTAAGACCGCTCACATGTTCCTGTGTGCAATCTGTGCCCCTGAATGATGACAGATGTAGAGGATCTAAGGGGAGAGTTTCCAAAGCCAAGTTTCTGACCTCCTCTCTCATGGACCTGAGTGAAAAAGAAATGAACCAGAATTACCTTTAAGTTTCCTAATTTTGGGGAAAGAGTAAAAGTTGTTATTCTTGTGATTTTTATCATTTTATTCACAAATTGAGCTGAATAAATTTCTTAGGCAAAGTGTATTGCTCTTTATATCAGAAATAAGAGGAAAACTTGTTTTCTCTTGGCAAATTATTTTCTCTTATATCTGTATTTTATGTGAAACCTTTTACTTTCTCAAGTGTTAAAACTCTAGTTACTCAATCCAACCCATTAAGAACATCAGCTTCATATAACATCTTTATTTATTAAAAAAAATATAATTCCTGGTCACATATCTACTTTTCCTTGAATTACTCTTATGCTACTAGGACCAAATAAACCCCTTTGCTTTGTGAAAAACTAGTTCATTGTCTGTAATACTGCCCTATAAGTAGCTTTCTGGAATTCAGGGAAATGATAAATATAGGCTTCAGAGAAAGATCTGGTTTCTACGGCAGTTTGGCCTTTGGATATACCTAAAATGATAAGAATTAAATAGTAAGAGAGAAGTGGGATCAGAGTCCAAGCTTAAAGCAAAAGTGTGTGCAAGTTAGCTATAAATTAAATTTATAGCTAATCCATGTCTACTTTCAAAAAACTCTGTGCCATCTCTTGGTAGTGTGATTGCTTACAATAATAAAATAATTCTAATTCCTCCTTCCCATCACTTATGTCATTACTATCATTCTGTTATTCAGTTCACTTGAAAGAAAAATATATATAATCATATGTAATAAAATACACATAGCTATTATTATATTTTGGACAAGCCTATATATTTTACAAGTTAAGAATTTGAAAAATTTACCTTTACTTATTCCTTCTTCTATGTACTTCCTTATTTATGCAGCTCCAAGTTTCTGACCTATATTATTTTTTTCTTTTCTAAAGAACTCCTTTTAATGTTTCACGCAAGGCAAGTTTACTAGCAAGAGATACCTTCAATTTTTGTTTTGTCTGACAGTACATTAAAAAGCAGAGACTTTACTTTGCCAACAAAGGTCCATCTAGTCAAAGCTATGTTTTTTTTTTCCAGTAGTCATGTATGGATGGGAGAGTTGGACTGTAAAGAAAGCTGAGTGCTGAATAATTGATGCTTTTGAACTGTGGTGTTGGAAAAGACTCTTGAGAATCCCTTGGACTGCAAGGAGATCAAATAAGTCCATCCTAAAGGGAATCAGACCTAAATATTCATTGAGACGTCTGATGCTGAAGCTGAAAGTCCAATACTTTGGCCACCTGATGCAAAGAGCTGACTCATTTGAAAAGACGCTGATGCTGGGAAAGACTGGAGGGGGGGAGCGTGGAACAGATCATGAGATAGTTGAATGGCATCTCCGACTCTGCTGCTGCTGCTAAGTCACTTCACTTGTGTCCGACTCTGTGTGACCCCCATAGACGGCAGCCCACCAGGCTCCCCCATCCCTGGGGTTCTCCAGGCAAGAACACTGGTGTGGGTTGCCATTTCCTTCTGCAATGCATGAAAGTGAAAAGTGAAAGGGAAGTCGCTCAGTCATGTCTGACTCTTCACGCCCCCATGGACTGCAGCCTACCAGGCTCCTCCATCCATGGGATTTTCCAGGCAAGAGTACTAGAGTGGGGTGCCATCGCCTTCTCCATCGCTGACTCTATGGGCATGAATTTGAGTAAACTCCAGGAGTTGATGATGGACAGGGAGGCCTGGCATGCTGCAGTCCATGGGATCACAAAGAGTCAGACATGACTGAGTGACTGAACTGAATTGACAGTCTTTAATTCTCCTTCACTTTTGAAGAATAGTTTTGCAGTGTTCAGAATTCTAGGTTATTGTTTTTCTTTTTTTTCTCTCAATATTTTATATATTTCACTCTACCTTCTTGCTTGCTTGGCTTCTGGCTTCTGAGAAATCAATGAAACCTTTTTTGTTGTCTCTATGTAGATATATCATTTTCTCCCATTTAGCTACCTCATAATTTTTTCAGAATTTATTTTTTGTCTTTTTTTTTCTGTAGTTGGAAAGTTGTATGTCTAGATGTGTGTGTGTGTTTTTTTTTTTAATCTTTGTGTGTGTGTGTTGTTTTGTTTTATTTTAATATTTTATCCTGCTTGGTTTCTCTTAGCTTACTGGATCTGTAGTTTGGTATCTGACATTAATTAATTTGAGGGAAATTCTGTCATATTATTTCTTCTATACTCTTGTTCTTTTTCTGATACTCCTATTACATGAATGATACACCTTTTGATTTTGTCCCAGTCTTTAGATATTCTGTTTTGTTTCCTTTTTCTAGTTTTTTTTTTCACTTTGATTTTAGTTTTGAAAATCTGTTGAGGTAACATCCAATTCAGAGATTCTTTCCTCAGCCATGCCCCATCTACTAGTGAGTCCACCAGAGACATTCTTCATCTCTGTCACAGTGTTTTTGTCCTTTGATATTTTACTTTCATCCTTTCTTAGCACTTTCATCTTCCTGCTTACACGATCCATTTGTTATTGCATATTATTTTATTCAGTAGAGTATTAATCATACTTATTCTTGGCCTGAAAATTGCAGTATTCCTACCGTAGCTGATTCTGATGCTTTGCCTCTTCAGACTGTGTTTTGGTTCTTAATGGACCTTAATTTTTTTCTCAATAGCCAGGCATATTAGGTAAGTTCAGTTCAGTTCAGTTGCTCAGTCGTGTCGGACTCTTTGCAATCCCATGAATCGCAGCATGCCAGGCCTCCCTGTACATAACCATCTCCTGGAGTTCACTCAGACTCACACCCATCGAGTCAGTGATGCCATCCATCCGTCTCATCCTCTGTCGTCCCCTTCTCCACCTGCCCCCAATCCCTCCCAGCATCAGAGTCTTTTCCAATGAGTCAGTTCTTTGCATGAGGTGGCCAGAGTACTGGAGTTTCAGCTTTAACATCATTTCTTCCAAAGAAATCCCAGGACTGATCTCCTTCAGAATGGACTGGTTGGATATCCTTGCAGTCCAAGGGACTCTCAAGAGTCTTCTCCAGCACCACAGTTCAAAAGCATCAATTCTTCGGCGTTCCGCCTTCTTCACAGTCCAACTCTCACATCCATACATGACCACAGGAAAAACCATAGCCTTGACTAGACAGACCTTTGTTGGCAAAGTAATGTCTCTACTTTTCAATATGCTATCTAGGTTGGTGATAACTTTTCTTCCAAGGAGTAAGCATTTTTTAATTTCATGGCCTCAGTCACCATCTGCAGTGATTTTATTAGGTAAAGGAAATGCTATAAATACTAACATGATGGTGAGATATAGGGGAAGGAGAAACATTCTATAGTACTAAGTTTAGGTCTCTGTTTTTTAGTCAGCCTAAGTATCTGGACAGTGAATGTCACAAGTATTTCTCAGTTTTTTGTTTGTTTGTTTGTTTGTTTTTCCTTCATACTTAAGATGAGAGAGGATGGTTAGAGTGCACTGGAATTGTTTGTTCCCTTTTTCTGCATGGAGCTGACTAGAGTTTTATATTTCACTTACCCCAGATCATTTAAACTCTGATTAATACCCCAGCAGGCTAGTCTTTGGTTAACTAATTTCTCCTTAGAGCAGACTTCATTGAAAAGAACAGCATGTGCTCTGTTATATTTCAGAGTGGTTCATTTGTCCTCCTTTTACAGAAAGTACAATGGAATAGTTTTCTGATATTTACTGTGAGAACCAGCTGCAGCTCCAAGAGGAATATCTCACAGAGTTGTGGAGCACCTTCTATAAATGAGTCCTCTGGAGTTTATCTTTCATACTGAGGCACTCACAATTAATCAGTTACTGTGTAGGCTTTCCTAGCTTAGCAGAATCTCTGTGCCATGAAGCCATGACTTCCTGTATATCCATTTATCTCTCCGATCTTGGGGCAGCAGTTTACCCTGTTTTCTTACCTCTCTTACAGATCCAAAAAGTGTTGATTTTTTCCATCAACTCAGCTTTTTACTTGATGTTAATATAAAGTTGTGATTTCTTACTTCCTTATATGCAAAACGAGAAACCAGATGTTGAACTTTGTTTGCCATTTTGAACCTTGAGTGATAATATTTAACTCTGTCAACTTATTGGAGAATATTTGGGGCATGATTATTTGCAAATATTTCATATACTTATATATTTTCAGCTGGAAAATGCATTGTCATTTACATACAACTGTATAATAAAAATCTGAGAGAGTTTCTACAGTTTACCTGGCTCTTATATTGTGCTGCTTCATCACATCTGTAATTATTTCAGCTCATTATTATTAGTGTAATGCAAAATGCTGTAATACAAAAAGGTGAGTAAGGGCTGATGAACTGGGTAGATTCAAGTCTGTATTACATCCCTTGCTTCCTGACAGATCTTTTACTATTTCCACTCATTTTCCAATTCAAAAGAGAATATTGGTTTAAGTTAAACTTGCTTTAAATTTTCTCTTCTAAATATTTTCTGAAATGACTTTTATAACAACAATCTTAAAATTAAAACATAATTGAGTTAGTAAGCAGGTGAAATTATCTTATAACTACAGTAGTGTTTTCTGATCCACCTGTGTCTTAGAGAGGTGTTTGTGTTTTCATAAAATTTGTTATTTCAGAATTTCTAAGATAACTGCAGAGCTGAAAGATGTTGAGTGTCCATGTTTAATCTTGGCAAGGCAATGTATTTTAAACAATACTTCTAGTTGTCATTTTAGTCATTTTTACCTATTAATAAAGTAGTTTAATCATTCAAAATGTATTTTGAAAAGATTCCTAATAAAACTTGATTCGTTTCGAATACGATTTCATTGCTTTAATATAAGCATTCTGGTTTTTCAGAAGTGTGCAATTATGT
>SJYC01036254.1:0-11753 GCA_006408675.1 Madoqua kirkii | reverse complement strand
TTCCCCCGTAGGCATGGCTTGATTTCATTGAGTTAGACAAGGCTGTGGTCCTAGTGTGATTAGATTGACTAGTTTTCTGTGAGTATGGTTTCAGTGTGTGCCCTGTGATGCCCTCTTGCAACACTTACCATCTTACTTGGTTTCTCTTATCTTGAGTGTGGGGTATCTTTTCAGGGCTGCTCCAGCAAAGCACAGCTGCTGTTTCTTACCTTGAATGAGGGGTATATCCGTACCGCCACCTTCCTGACCTTCAATGTGGGATAGCTCCTCTAGGCCCTCCTGCTCCTTTGCAGCCACCTCCTCCGGTGGCTCGTCCCAGATGCAGCCCCTGGCCTCGGGCTCGCGGTGTCTCCTCAGCGTCACCGCCCCTGGCCTTGAGTGTGAGGTGGCTTCTTCTGGCCGCCCCTGACTTCGGACACAGGGTGCCTCCTCCTGGCCACAGCCCCTGACCTCGGACACGGAGTGCCTCCTCCCTGCTGCCACTGACCTCCCACGCGGGGTAGGTCCTCTTGGCAGCGCTTCGTGTGCCTGCCCGGCTCTCGCAGCATAATATATGTAATTATTATATAGTAATGAATTTATCTGGTTTTCCTTGGTGGCTCACTGGTAAAAAATCTGCCTGCCATTGGAGGAGACCCAGGTTTGACCCCTGATTTGAGAAGAACCCCTGGAGAAGGAAATGACAACCCACTCCAGTATTATTGCCTGGGAAATCCAATAGACAGAGGATCCTGGTGGACTACATTCCATAGAGCTCAAAAGAGTCAGACATGACTTAGCAACTAAATAACAAAATAAATATATTAAAAATAAATATATATATATATTAGTTTCAAGTTTTCATGAATATTACTGATATTTCATTATATATTATACCAAATTTGAAGAGAAATTAAAATAAGGTGGTTTTTAGCTCTTTATATAAATTATGTTTAAAGAAAAAACTGATGATTTTATACCAACATAAAACAGCAGAACTTTGAGTTTAAAATATCTTGAATATACATATTTGTACTTTTATCTCTTACATAGTTTTTTAGGTAATGAGAGTGAATAGCGCAAACAATAACTTTGGCTCATATTTTACTAGAGTGTTAACAGTATTAGGCTAGACCTAGAACATTTTCTCTGAAATACAATAAATACTTAACAACAGTTCGCAAAATAAAGGAATGACCAAGTGCACGGTAGGTACACTCTACCTTTTGAAAATGTTTTAGATTAGCTTTCTAAGATCCATTAGACTGGCTGTTTACAAGTTTATCTTCAAGCAATCAATTAACTTGCAAATGAGCTAGGTTATTAATGCCTGTTAAAATACATAGATAACTGCTGATTGAATCAGACATCAAACATGTGTTTTAATATGTGAATATTATGATAGATGAGCTAACCAATTTGACATATAAACTGTCAAACCAAGAACCTCCTCATAACTATGTACATAGCTCTATATGTAGTTTACAAAACACTCACATTTATTACCCTAAGTTTTCAAAATACAAAACCCAAACTTAAGTAACCGTGACTTGGACTACATCAAATCCACAATAATGAACAGAATCAGAATTCAGGTTTTCATTTTTAAATCAAATGTCTTTTCTACTACTTATAACTGACCTCATGGAGGCTGTCAGGCTCCCCTGTCCATGAAATTCTCCAGGCATGAATACTAGAGTAGGTAGCCGTTGCCTTCTCCAGAGGATGTTCAACACCCAGGGATCAAACCTGGGTCTCCTGCACTCCAGGCAGATTCTTTACCATTTGAGTCACCAGGAAAAGTGAAAGTCATTCAGCTGTGTCATGCCGTTTGCGAATGGACTATACAGTCCTTGGAATTTTCTAGGCCAGAATACTAGAGTGGGTAGCCTTTCCCTTCTCCAGGGGATTTTCCCAACCTAGGGATCAAGCCTCAGTCTACTGTATTGCAGGCAGATACTTTACCATTTGAGCCACCAGTGAAGCTCCACTTATAACTGATAAAATATAGTATTAGATATAGGTGATAAAGCCATACACACAGATAAATATGCACAAAGATGCATGTCAGTAGAATTATACTTACTCTGATTTATTTAATTACATCATAATACTAAATGGATTTAATTATGTTTAAATGCTAAATGTGCCATGTTTCAAATTACAATAATAGAAAATTTAAGAAAATGCTAACACTATATTTTATGTTTCATTTTTTAAATGTAATCTTATTAAGCAGTGCATATATTTGAATAGTTTAATTGAATTATGATTTATAGTAGAGTATATATTCCCCCAGATTAAATACAATAACAATACCATTATACTCAATATTGATGATGCTGATAGTAGTTTCTAGGTGGTCTGTTCTGAGAAATGTCACAAGTTTTGATTTGTCAGAATATACTGCTAGCAACAAAGAGAAAATGACAAATGCAAGGAAAGTTAGAAAAAAATTCACAATACTTGTTAAAATGAGGGAAGATATAGGAAACTGTGGTAATTGATTTCAACCATTTTAAGAACATTCACATTACTTTGCCAACAAAAGTCCATCTAGTCAAGGCTATTGTTTTTCCAGTGGTCATGTATGGATGTAAGAGTTGAACTGTGAAGAAAGCTGAGTACTGAAGAATTGATGCTTTTGAACTGTAGTGTTGGAGAAGACTCTAGAGAATCCCTTGGACTGAAAGGAGATCCAACCAGTCCATTCTAAAGGAGATCAGCCCTGGATGTTCTTTGAAAGGATTGATGCTAAAGCTGAAACTCTAATACTTTGGCCACCTCATGTGAAGAGCTGACTCATTGGAAAGGACCCTGATGCTGGGAAGGATTGGGGGCAGGAAGAGAAGGGGACAACAGAGATGAGATGGCTAGATGGCATCACCGACTCGATGGACATGAGTTTGAGTGAACTCCGGGAGTTGGTGACGGACAAGGAGGCCTGGCGTGCTGAGATTCATGGGGTCACAAAGAGTCAGACTCGACTGAACAACTGAACTGAACTGAACATGAAAGAATAGGAATTTGTTCTATATGTCATAATATTGTGGCATTGAGATAAACAGATTTCATAAGATGCATTGGAAGGAGAGGAGCACTGAGGAAGGCTTGTACAAAAATTTGAATGATAAAGTACTCAGACCATATAAGCAGGTGTGTGTGTGCGTGTGTGTGTGTGTGTGTGTGTGTGTGTGTGTGTTTCTCAGTCATGTCCAACTCTTTGCAACCAGTGGAATTTCTAGGGAAGAGTACTGGAGTGAGTTGCCATTCCCTTCTCCAGGGGATCTTCCTGACCCAGGGAGCAAACCTGCATTTCAGGCAGATTCTTTACTGTCTCTGCTATCTGGGAAACCTATATCAGCAGATGCTCATGCCCAAAGGGAGCTGAGTTTTCATTTCTGCAGTTATGCTTGATGCACATGCTAGAATGCTGTACTTGGTCCTCTGTAGAGATTTGTTCTAAGTGGGAAGATTCTATTTCTTAAAATGGTAAATAAAGTCAATTTCCTCTGACAGGTTGTTTCCTCAAAGTCTGAGGAGTCCTCTTGGGGAAACTGAGTTCAGAATGCAAAAATACTGTCAAGAGAAACACCTGTGAAATTTAAAGAGAGCAAACGCGATCCATTTGGGGGAGCAATTAGACCAGGATGCTGACCTGACAGTTTCTACAGCTCAATAGGAAGATCTGAAGCAAAGATTGCCCTTTTCGAAAGTATCTCACATTGGGCGGAAATGGCTACTTCTTTGAATGACTTTATTACTCCTTCTCTGGGAGCTGGGAGAAAAGTGTGTCATTGGTCCCGTCACCTTTCTTAGCTGTTCTGCTAGAGCCACTCTGAGAAGCATGATCTTGGCTTAACAGCTGCAGCAAATGCTGAAGGGACCAGCAGCAAGCAACCATCAGCTAGCCATATTCACCGAGGTTGGGCCGGCTTTCTTTCTTAGAGCATCCTGAGAGCACATGTTTTTGTTTGCCATACCATATCCCTACCTGCTCCTGCAATAATAGCCTTCCATTTTGAAGAAAACTGGATAGTTGCACAGGATAAAAATCATTGCACAGAAGTCATTATTCACGTTTTCCCTTTAATATCCCCGATATCTGTGCTGTGTTTAGTCGCTCAGTTGTGTCCAACTCTTGGCGACCCCATGGACTATAGCTCATCAGGCTCCTCTGTCTATGAGGATTCTCCAGGCAAGGAATACTGGGGTGGGTTGCCATGCCCTCCTCCAGGGGATCTTCCCAACCCAGGGATCAAACCAGGTCTCCTCAAGTGCCAGCAGATTCTTTACCGTCTGAGCCACCAGGGAAGCTCCTTAACATTCTATAAATATGCCAGGCACTTTTCTATCTCAGGATCTTGAACTTGCTGTTTCTTCTTTCAGATACATTAAGGTCTTTAATAAAGTGCCCCGCTTTCAGAAAGAATTTCCTTGACAATTCTTAAATAAAGTTCAATTCAAACCATAATTCTGCATGGCAATACCATTTCTCCATTCCTGCTTTATTTTTATTTGTAACACTTAAATTGTTAATTATGGCATCTCCAAGACCTAGATAGACCCTGGCATTCAGTATGCTTTCAAATGAATATTTATTAGGTGAATGAAATATATTAAAAGCTATTTTTCTCCTCCTTTCAGTCTCTCATGGCAATAAGAACTAAATATTAACACATCATTTCATATGGTTATCAGTGAGAGAATGTGTAGACCAGGAGCCCAAAATAGCCAGAAGATTACTAGGAGCAAAAACAACAGAAAAGGATTTGTTTTGTTGACACAAGGGTGCTGAAGTTTGGGCCATGACTTCTAATGAAGTGAAGAAAGATTGATTAGAATTAAATAGATAAATTTTAATTGTCCAGATTAAGCATGTGTTTAACCCATGTCATTCTAGAATGTTTTGGGCCTCTTGGGTTGCCTGTCTTTGTTGTACTAGCAGATTGCTTGTAAAAAAAAAAAAGTGTTCCAATGTCTTTTATTTCCAAACCTCACCACAGCTGTTGCTTTACATCAGCCAGTCTTTGATCTCTAAATGACATTTGAGTTTATAACTCAAAATAAACATACATATAAAACATGAAGTATAAAGATAAAATATGAGAAATTAGTTTTCATTTATTATATTTTTTCAAAATATCATGATAAACTTCCATTAATTATTATCATTCATATAGCTAGTATTCTTGTAAGGTAGATCTTCAATAGAACATGAAGACTCTTTAAATGGAATATTTTCTTAAGTTTTTCTATAACACTAAGAAACAATACTAATGTAGCCATTCTTTGGGCAAATGTAACCAATCTTTAGGGCATGATCTCAAGGATTCTGAGATCTTTCAATGACAAAGAAGTGAGAAAACCATGTATCACAACTGCTTAGTGTAAGTGTGCCTCCATGTTATATATTTATCTTTTTCACCCACTCCAAACTTCACACCTCATTTCACACTACCCTATATACTAGAATAGCATTCTGATTAATGTTCACTCCTTTCCCTCTGTCTGAAGTAATTTTTTTTCTTTTTTCTTTGCTCTCTCCCAAGCCCATCTGTTTAGTGGCAAACCTACCTGCTTTCAGCTGCTCCTTTGTCTTTTTTTGTCCTTAGGAATTGCTCTAGTTGATGATAAAATAATCTCGGTTGAAATTGTGAACCTATTTGAGTGAGAATTCTAATGTGTTTGACCTGCATTTTCCTTCTTACACATTTCCATCTGATAGCCAGAAACTCATAAATAACGTTAGGAGAAATAATATAGTTGAGAATATTCAACAAAGTAGGCATTGTCTCCAATCAGTAGATATATATAGAAGTCTGGAATGCACATTTCTGATTTACGACGTAGTGCTGAAAAATAATATACGAAGATATAACACTTAACATATATTAATATATACTGCTTTTACATAGTTCAGATAAAGGCTAAGGATAGAAATTTTACTTTCCTTTTAATGACAACTTTAAAAGTATTTCAGAGG
Source organism: Madoqua kirkii (assembly GCA_006408675.1). Classification (NCBI taxonomy): domain Eukaryota; kingdom Metazoa; phylum Chordata; class Mammalia; order Artiodactyla; family Bovidae; genus Madoqua; species Madoqua kirkii. The sequence goes on along the minus strand of SJYC01036254.1, from coordinate 5,788 downwards.
ATAATTTAAAAAAATCAATATTTACAATGTACTGTGTTGACATATATTTTGTGTTATAGATTTCAAAGTGTTGAATTACAGTGTTTCCACTTTCTATTTATTTGACATATGTTTTTTTCTGTTAAAACCATGAAATATCAATCATCATTTTGAGAACTGTCATTATTTTCCTCAACACCATTTATAAAAATTTAAAGATAGCAACTCTACCTTCCTAAACACATAATGCACACTGTCTTGAATACCCAAAGAAAGCTATCCAAAGATTTTACTTTTTAAGCAACAAATTTCTGGGCTGTTTGTTGGTGAGACATATCATTTTAGAAGACTGATGCTTCTTAAAAATGACTTTGTGCTTGATTATAAGCTAGAAGTTTCATTTAGAAGTAATTTTTATAACATCCTGTTGTTTTGTGTTTATTTTATAGTAGTTGAGGCTTCCATGGTGGCTCAGGCCGTAAAGAATCTGCCTGCAATATACTGCTTTTACATAGTTCAGATAAAGGCTAAGGATAGAAATTTTACTTTCCTTTTAATGACAACTTTAAAAGTATTTCAGAGGATAATTTAAAAAAATCAATATTTACAATGTACTGTGTTGACATATATTTTGTGTTATAGATTTCAAAGTGTTGAATTACAGTGTTTCCACTTTCTATTTATTTGACATATGTTTTTTTCTGTTAAAACCATGAATATCAATCATCATTTTGAGAACTGTCATTATTTTCCTCAACACCATTTATAAAAATTTAAAGATAGCAACTCTACCTTCCTAAACACATAATGCACACTGTCTTGAATACCCAAAGAAAGCTATCCAAAGATTTTACTTTTTAAGCAACAAATTTCTGGGCTGTTTGTTGGTGAGACATATCATTTTAGAAGACTGATGCTTCTTAAAAATGACTTTGTGCTTGATTATAAGCTAGAAGTTTCATTTAGAAGTAATTTTTATAACATCCTGTTGTTTTGTGTTTATTTTATAGTAGTTGAGGCTTCCATGGTGGCTCAGGCCGTAAAGAATCTGCCTGCAATGAGGGAGATCCCCTGGATCTGGAATATCCCCTGTAGAAGGGAATGTCTACCCACTCCAGTTTTCTTGCCTGGAGAATTCCATGGACAGAGGAGTCTGGCAGGCTATATATAGTCCATGAGGTTGCAAAGAGTCGGACATGACTGAGTGACTAAGAACAGCACACAGTAGTTGTGACAGTATAGTTTATTACCTTTCAAATGTAAAACAAGTAAAATTACTATATAAAATATATGAGTCACCATAGTAAGCATAATATAAAATTATATATTAAAATGTCTGACACACATATGTATTAAAATGATATATAAATTATTTTATTTGGGGTTTAAGAATTATTTAGTGAACTTTCTAACTCTTAGCTACTTAGGAATTTTTCCATTAAAAGAACCATTTCACATTTCATAGGTCAAAGCTACCATTTAGAGAAACACGCATTTAGCTTACAGCAAAATTCTGAAGCTCTCCTGGTGAGAAGTACTTAGATATAAGCTGTGAAATGAAAACTGCACTTATTTTCCTTAGCCCATAACATTGAGAGTTCAAAAGGAAAGAAGCACTTCTCACCAAGAATAAACTGCAAACTGCATTGGGTTGTTGCAGGCTGTGCCAGGGGATTTGTCAGAGCAAGTACACAGAACCCTACAACTATTAATGGTTAATTCAAAGGTGATTTAAGTCGCAGTGACTAAATGGTATTAACATTACATCAGCAAAGTGAACTGCTAGGATAAGCATCCTTGATTCTTCCGTGGCAAGTGATTTCTGCATAACAACTAAGCATATTAAAGTCCTCATCATAGTAGTTGTTGCTCCAGGAATAATTTAAAAGAAAGCGTGATTTTTTTTTTCTTCCTTGCTAAGAGTACTATGACTATCACAACGCCATCAGTTTAAAAGACAGGGAGAGATCTGAGTTCTCAATTAAGAAAGCTAGACTCTGAGGCAAAGTGCAAGTTTCAACTTGCTTGATCTCAGGCAAAATAAACTAATAACCTTGGGGTATATAGATCATGTTTGACTCAGTTATTAAAGCTGAATACATGGATCAATTTACAGTTTATGAATTCAAACCAATGCTCCTAAGACCAGAAGCAGTCCTTTAAATTTGTTGCCACAGACATCAGTGAAAATACTTGAAATGTATTTTTTACTTCAAAATGGTCATATATATGCAACTCCATAGGGTTCACCCCAAACATTTCTTTATGGTTTGCAGAGTTTCAACCTCAGCCATTCAAGTAAGTGTGAAGAAAATATTCCATTTTAAAGCATATTGATGTATGAAAATATTATTCATAGACCACAAATAAATGTATAAATGAGATACTACAAATATTTGTTAGTGCTCTTCAATTAAGCAAGTGGGTTGTATTTTAAAGTTGAATAAAATGATCATAACACTTTTCAGTAAAATGATGTATATGACTGTTAATCTTGATAAAGTAAACACTCATTGTCTAACTCAATGTGAAGATTTCTAAGATATTCTTTATTCATTCCTAAATATGAAAATCCACAATGTTAGTTAATCACAGGGGATCATCTGTCAATTTTTCAGACTTTATCCCAAATGTTAATTATCAACATCAACATATCTTTTTCATGGAAGAATTTGCTGTTTAATTATTACTTGTGCATGTGTATTCAGTTGTGTCTGACTCTTTGTGTAGCTCACCATGGACTGTAGCCCACCAGGCAAGATACTGGAGTGTGTTGCCATTTCCTCCTCCAGAAGTCATTATTACTCAGACCTTGAAATTTTTAACTTCTTTCTTTTTTAAATTATCATTAATGTAGCTTAACGTATTTTATTAAGAAATCCACAAAAGAGAGAAATATTGTTAAAAAAAAGTGGCTAGTTCTATGTGTATTCAGGAACCTTGTATAGTGTTAGAGTGATTTATTAATCATAATTATTGAGTCTTAACATATGCACTGTATTTGTCTCTGAAAGTGGCTGATGGTATGGCAAAGTCCATTTCTCTGTGAATCGTGTGATACAATTAAAACAAGAGATAAGATGCTCTCTTGTGTACAGTTACCAAAATATCCTTAGCTACTTTATTGAGGAAAATTTAAATTCCACTTAAAACAAAGTAAAAAAAAATCATTGTTGGAATATAAAATATGACATTTTATATAATTTGATGTTTCTCAAATCTGAGGAAGAAAAATATTTTCTACAAGTAGTTTCTTTAACTTGTATTTTAACTTAATATTTTTAATGAATGTCAAATCTACCACACAAGTACATTCACCAAGGGTGTTTCTATATCTCTATCATGAAGTGCATCCTTAGTCTAGAAAATGAATGAATCAAAGGTGCTTACGTTGCCTGTGGATAGAGGCTCAGGAGCTACTTTCGTGTTTGGCGTCCTGTGGTAAAAAGTATACAGTTTACTTCTGTGCAGGCTTCCCATGTGGCTCAGCTGGTAAAGAATCTGCGTGCGATGCAGGAGAATTGCGTTTGATCCCTGGTTTGGGAAGATTTCCCTGAAGAAGGAAATGGCCACCCACTCCAGTGTTCTGGCCTGGAGAATTCCGGGGACTGTATAGTCAATGGAATTGAAAAGAGTTGGACATGACTGAGCAAATTTCACTTCACTTACTTCTGAGCAATATGGGAAATCGCTATAGACGTTTACTATGATCATGGCATCTGCTCCCATCACTTCATGGAAAATAGACGGAGAAACAGTGGAAACAGTGTCAGACTTTATTTTGAGGGGGCTCCAAAATCACTGCAGATGGTGATTGCAGCCATGAAATTAAAAGATGCTTACTCCTTGGAAAGAAAGTTATGACCAACCTAGATGGCATATTCAAAACCAGAGGCATTTCTTTGCCAACAAAGTTTGTCTAGTCAAGGCTATGGTTTCCCAGTGCTCATGTATGGATGTGAGAGTTGGACTGTGAAGAAGGCTGAGTGCCAAAGAATTGATGCTTTTGAACTGTGGTGTTCGAGAAGACTCTTGAGAGTCCCTTGGACTGCAAGGAGATCCAACCAGTCCATTCGAAAGGAGATCAGTCCTGGATGTTCTTTGGAAGGAATGATGCTAAAGCTGAAACTCCAATACTTGTGGCCACCTCATGTGAAGAGTTGACTCAACAGAAGAGACTCTGATGCTTGGAGGGATTTGGGGGCAGGAGGAGAAGGGAATGACAGAGGATGAGATGACATGAGTTTCAGTGAACTCCAGGAGTTGGTGATAGACAGGGAGGCCTAGTGTGCTGCAATTCATGAGGTCGCAAAGAGTCGGACACGACTGAGCGACTGAACTTGAACTGAACTGAACTGAATTGATAGACGTTTACGTATAAATTGCCTGTTTCTAGCTCAAAAGTAAAATAATTCCAGTGGAGAAATGTTACCATTTGTGTTCAGGAAAAAGGATGAGCAAGCCTCTCAATTGCAGAACTTCAGTTCAACCATTTGGTAAATGAAGCAAAAGAGGAGCTGGAAATAAACTTCAAATTCCTATGAAAGAGACTTATACCATACTGACTGGTTAAATATATACAGTGGAAAACTATCTACCATGTGCCTAGAACAGTGCTATTAACTCTCCGGTCAATACCAGCAGTTTTGAGTAAGACAAAAGGATGTGTTCAGTGTTCAGTATCCTCTTAAACATGTTATCTTTATCACTATCATTATTCTCATTCTTATCCTTATTTTCATCATCAATGAAGTTCATTACTAAGCATTATTTTAATAACCATAAGTATATTAACTCATATTTTACAAATAGATTCATGTCAGTCAATTTACTTCAATGAGAGGGAGGTTGAGTCTGAGGACAGATTTCAAATCTCTTACCACCACTTTACCAGGCAGCATTATATTACCGAGATTTACCCCACCTCTAATCTCAAGGTTCAGAATGTTAGATGGAAAGTGCATGAAGAAATGCATGCTAGCAAGTATCCTGACCTCAGTAAATTTTGCTTTTCTATATGTTCTTGGGGAATAAGCAGGAAGAGAACTTGAAGTTCGTTCATTTACTTTTTCTTTCATTGTGTATTGGTCCCCTCCATCCCAAGCTGCATCAATTTCCATACATCCTGATATTGAACAGAAGTCCCACATATTTCTCACTTAAACTGTACATTGTTGTTATATCTTTGTATTAAAAATATTTACCTTTTGCTTCTAAAGTTTATCCAATATTGATTGGGAGAAGGGAATCAATAGTTTCTGATAATTCTCCATCTTAACAGAATTATGAGACTTTCAGGCATTTTCAGGTAAAAAATAGTCCTCTGACCATGTCCACTTCCCTCAAAGAATGTTAAAATGTAAACTCACTAGATATATATTTATAGTTATATCCTACTACTCTCTTTCTGGAATAAACAATTTTGTGTATTTTATAATATTGTCATTAATAATAAGTGTAACTTTGATTTTACTAAACAATAGTAGAATGTAACTTGAATAATTTATCTTATTATGTTTTGAACAAAAGCATCTCTATTTGTTAAAAGATTTTGCTATGCATATATTCTAATGTGGATTAATGTATTCCTTATTTTATATTCTTGCTGCTGCTGCTAAGTCACGTCAGTTGTGTCTGACTCTGTGCGACCCCATAGATGGCAGACCACCAGGCTCCCCTGTCCCTGGGATTCTCCAGGCAAGAACACTGGAGTGGGTTGCCATTTCCTTCTCCAATGCATGAAAGAGAAAAGTGAAAGTGAAGTTGCTCAGTCGTGTCCTACTCTTAGCGACCCCATGGATTGTAGCCC
>SJYC01036245.1:0-13185 GCA_006408675.1 Madoqua kirkii | reverse complement strand
TATATATATATATATATGCAGACACACATATACATGTGTGTGTGCTAAGTCACTTAATTGTGTCTGACTCTTTGCAACTCTGTGGACTGTAGCCCACCAGGCTTCTCTGTCGATGGATTCTCCATGCAAGAATACTGAAGGGGGCTGCCAGTCCTTCCTCTAAGGGATCTTCCAATCCAGAGATTGAAGCTACGATTCCTGTGGCTCCTGCAGTGCAGGCAGATTCTTTACCACTGAGCCACTGGGGAAGAGTGTATCAAGTGAATGAGAGAGTGAGTCACTCAGTTGTGTCTCACTCTTTGCGACCCCATAGACTATACAATCCATGGAATTCTCCAGGCCAGAATACTGGAGTGGGTAGCCTTTTCCTTCTCCAGGGGATCTTCTCAACCCAGGGATTGAACCCAGGTCTCCTACATTGCAGGCGGATTCTTTACCAGCTGAGCCACAAGGGAAGCCTGGAAAAGTGTGAGTGTGTGTGTGTGTGCGTGTGGTGTGTATAATTTTAACAAAACTATGGATACCTAGAGTTTGTCCCAAGTAAGTGATTCAACCTTTGAAAATCAGAAAATGTGATACATCATGTAAACAGGCAAAAAATTGAGAATTCACACTATCATATCAATAGATGTATAAAAAGCATTTGACAAAATCCATGATCTGTTCATGATAAAAACTCTCAATTAACTTGAAATAGAAGGGAACATCTTTGATTTCACAAACAATATCTACAAAATTCTACAGCTATCACCATGCTTAATGTCAAAAAATTCAAAGTTTTTTTCCCACTAAGATCAGGAACAAGGTAAGGATGTCCCTTTTTACCACTGCTTTTCAACATTGTACTGCAAGTCCTAGCTAGTGGAATTAGGCAAGAAAAGGAAATATTAGCTATATGTTTGGAAAGGAAGATATAAAACTATCCTTGTTCACAGAGGATACAATTATCTATGTGTAAAATCTAAAAGAATTGACAAAATTGCTCCTGAAATGAATAAGTTATAGCAAGTTGCAAAACACAAAGTTTACATTCAAAGTAGTCAATAGTTATTTCAAGTAGAGTTTGAAATAAAAGCAAAATTCTGTTTATATGAGTACCCTGCAAAATGAAATACTTCTGAATAAATCTAACAAAATATATGTAAGATCTATTTGTGGAAAGCTGTGAATTTCCAGTAAATGAAATCAAAGAAGAAGTTAATAAATGGAGAGCTATCTCCATATTCTTGATAAGAAGACTCAGTATTGTCAAGATGTCAATTCTTCCAAAGCTGAAATAAACTTAGTGCAATCCATGCACTGTTTAAGCAATACATGCATTTTCATACACATTTTATGTATATTAACCAACTGATTCTAATATCTATGTGGAGAGGCAAAGATATAGAACAGGAAACACAATACTGAAGGAGAAGAAAGTTGGAGAACTGACACTGCTTGATTTTAAGACTTACCTTAAAATTAAGTAGTGGTAAAGAATGTGGTAAAGAGTCTGCCTGCCAGTGCAGGAGATGGAGGTTTGATCCCGGAGTTGGAAAGATTCCCTGGAGTATGAAATGGCAGTCTACTCCAGTATTTTTGCCTGGGAAATTTCTAGCCTGGTGGCTAGACTATAAGGCCTCAGAGAGGCAGACACAACTGAATGACTAAGACATAGTAATCAAGACAGTATAGTGCTGGTCAAAGAACAGACAAATAGATCAATGGAGCAGGACATGATGTTCAGAAAAGACCTCCATGAGTATAGTCAAGTGATCTCTGATAAAGGGAAGGCAATATAATGGAGCAAAGAATCTAGATATAGAAGTTTACAAAAATTAAATCAGAGTGGATAACAGATATAAATACAAAACACAAAATAATAAACTCCTTAGATGGTAAGGTAGGTGATAACCTAGATGAGCTGGTGTATGGTGATTATTTTTTAGGTACAACAAATGGCATGATCCATGAAAGAACTGATAAACTAGACTTCGTTAAACTCCTCTGTGAAAGACAAAGTCAACAGAATGAGAAGACAAGACATAGACTTGGAGAAGATATTTTCAAAAAGCATGTTTGATAAAGGATTATTACTCAAAATATAGGAAGAATCCAAAATTAAACAATAAGAAAATAAGTAATCCTATGAAAAAATTAGATCAGAGCCCATTAATAGACTCTCCATATTTAATGTACATTTCAGTGGTTCTAAGTATATTCACATTGTTGTGCAACTCTCACCTTCATCCATCTCCAGAATTTTTCACTTTCCTAGCCTGTACCACTTAAGCATTAGATCCCCATTCTCCTTCTCACACCCCTGTTCCCTGGCATCTACCAAAGTACAGATACTTTCTGTCTCCACGAATTTGACTTTCTAGGTATATTGTAAAAGTGATACGAAACAGTATTTGTCTGTAGCTACTGTACATTATTACAGTAATCAGTTCATTATTTAATGATGCATATGTAGTATATATACTATTATACATGTATAATTTGTATATATTTAAACACATTGGAATATACTGATATACTGGATATATTGAACAATGGATTAAATTCATTCAGCATATTTTGATAAATTGCTAATAAAGTTTACAAGTGGATACATGGGGTGCTATTTGAAATTTCTTTTTAATTTTATTTATTATTATTATTTACTTTACAATATTGTATTGTTTTTGCCATACATCAACATGAATCTGCCATGGGTGTACACGTGTTCCCCATCCTGAACCCCCCTCCTACCACCCTCCCCATACCATCCCTCTGGGTCATCCCAGTGCACCAGCCCCAAGCATCCTGTATCCTGCATCAAACCTAGACTGGCGATTCATTTCTTATACAATAAAATCTATGGCAGTAGCTAGAGTTGAGACTGACTAAGTTACTGTTTACCTATGAATGACAGTTTCCTCTTTATTAAAAATAAAGAAGTTAAGAAATATAATTTCTGTATAAGGTCTGAAGCTGAAAAATCTATTATTTTATTGGATAAATAATTGTCATAACTATGTAACCACACTCAAAGATTCCTTATTATTTTATATTTTTCCTGAGTTTTTCTTCAGAGTGACAAGATCTCAGAAACATGACACATTGCTACTGAGCTGTTTTTTCAAGAAAACAAATTATAATTTGAGACTGAAATTTTTTAAAGATACAAAGCATAATATTTATTTTTAAAAATGAAGATCATCTGGAAATAGAATGTAATTTGATGCATCATATTGTATTTCAGAACTATATTTATATTAAACCCAATAAAAATACCTTGTATTTCTTAGCTTTTCTTAATGATGCCAGTTATTTATCAACTTTAACTACTCAGCACATTTGATTTGGTTTATCATTCAATGGTGTCTTACAATCTCTTTTAAAATTATGGAATATCATACTGTATTTCAGAACTATATTTACATTAAACCCAATAAAAATAGCTTGTATTTCTTAGCTTTTCTTAATGATGTCAGTTATTTATGAACTTTAACTACTCAGCACATTTGATTTGGTTTATCATTCGATGGTGTCTTACAATCTCTTTTAAAATTATGGAAGTGACAAAGAAGTAAGTATTTTAGATGTTGTAGTTCTGCTTACTAACCAAGCTAAACATAAATAAGCTGGCTCAGCAATATCCCAACCTGGCATTTTTCATTGTTTTTCAAATTCTTAATGTTCAATGTGGCTGACAGCTTTTGTATGTCCCTGACTTTCCAGTATCATGGCCAATGAGTTAAAAACAAAAAGTTTTAAACTTTCCGCTTCAAGTAACTTCTAAAACTGAATAAAGTTAAAGCTCTCACCAAGGGATATGATGACCATTAGAAAATGGCCTGAGTGCATTTATATAACATTTTGCTTTTATACCATGGTTTAAATATAATTTAGCCTTCATTTTTCTTTTTTTCTTTTAATACTTTATTCTACTTTACAACACTGTATTGGTTTTGCCATACATTGACATGAATCAGCCACAGGTATACACGATCTCCCAATGCCAAAGCCCCCTCCCACCTCCCACCCCATCTCCCTGGATCATCCCGTACACCAGCCCCAAGCATCCTGTATCCTGTATTGAACATAGACTGGCGCTTCGTTTCTTATATGATAGTATACATGTTTCAGTGCCATTCTCCCAAATCATCCCACCCTCTCCCTCTCCCTCAGAGGCCAAAAGTCTAAAAAAAAAAAAAGTTTTAAAGTTTAAAGTTTCTGCTTCAAGTAACTTCTAAAACTGAATTATAAAGTTAAAGCTCTCACCAAGGGATATGATGACCATTAGAAAATGGCCTGAGTACATTTACATAACAGTTTGCTTTTGTACCATGGTTTGTTTAAATATAATTTAGCCTCCATTTTTCTAAAAGAAGAAAAATAACCTCACATTCTTTTCCAGCACTCTATAAATATAAATTTAAATATATATTATAATTTAAATATAAATTTAAATCTAAATATAAATTTAAATCTAAATATAAATTTAAATCTAAATATAAATTTAAATCTAAATATAAATTTCACTTATTCCAGCTTATTGGAATTATTTTCTATCAGCATATAGTGAAACATTATTCTCAGCATGTGATGCATGCCAGTTTTCAATTAATAATTGATTTGCACATGCTATTTAAAAGAACTCTTTTCTAAAGAAGCATAAGTAGTAAAAGTCTTTTTCTTCTGATCACATAAACCAGTAGCTAGTGCAATATACTGTTTGCTAGTAATGGCAGTTCCTAGAGGAAGCTGTTAGCAAAAATATGGAATTGCAGGACAGATGTTGTATTTTGTGTTTAGGCAAGAGAAGACCTCAGATGGTTAGCAGAATGTGCCTGTGGGAATTCAATGATGTACATTATAGTAGCTCAAAGTCTTTAAGACTTGGCATAGAATAACTTCTGAGCACACTGCAATTGTAAGATAGCACACGGAAATTCATGTCTTATTCAAGTAAAACCAAAAGCAGTCACAGGGCTAGGAGAGCACGAGGCACATAACGCCTATTAAGAATCAGCCCCAAGGGAAGACTTGTCTTTTTAGAAGATAATATTTTGGTACAAGATGGAATCGTACGGTCAGTAACTCAGTTTAAAGAGGACTCTGTAATTACAAAAGGAATATCCCATCTGTCTGTCATTAAAATGTGACAGATATTATGATTTCTAGAAGTGGCTTGTTTAGAGAAAGAGTATTCATTTTTCAGCCTGGAATATGTTCATTTTTGAAGACTGCATGTCTAAGATATCAATTCACTGTACTTTGGATTTTGACCAAAATATATCCATTAAAAATGTTGTCATTTTAGTGTTGAAGTGCTTTGGTTCCTAAAATCAATATTATAAGAGACCAGATTGTATTAAAGAAATGTACATTTTCTCTCAGTTTACAAATAAAGTACCTAAACGCCTTCAGTAAGTGTCCTGAAGGCAGTCACACAGAGTTTTTTCTTTTCAGTTTGGCATGCTTCTCAGTAATTTTTCAGCAGAAAAGGTTTTGCTTTTTCTGTGCTACAGTGGAACTTATTTAACATGACAAACAGTGATAGTGGACTATCTAAAGTGAGCACAGACTGAGGTGATAAAACCTTGGCATCATTTCAAAGAAAGTATTGAAAAATATGCCTTTTTAAAATATGTTTTATAGCAAGAGACAAACATGAGATTCACTTGGGATGAAGGGCTAATGAACTCAAGTATGGGCATAACTATCTTTATCATTAGAGACTATTGTATCCTTTCCATCTGTAACTTAATTGCAGCCAGTCCGAGGAAAAATATCTAGCAATGAGTAACAAGTATATAGTGCTTATCATTGGCCAGATATTATTCTAAATGTGCTACATATATAATTTTTTTTATTTTTATCTCTATGAATAAGGTATTATTAGTATCTATATTTTATTTGTAATAAAACTCAAAGAGATTATTTGACTTGTTATTATATACATATACTTGCTATAGTATATGACTATTAGGTTATATACCTAAAACATAGCAGGGTTAGAATTTGAACACAGGCAACCCATATTCCATTTATAAGACAAGATTGTGACATGTAGTAAGGAAAGTAGGCTTTAGACAAAAATGAAGTCTGAGGTTCAGTGGAATGGCTCTGAGATTCAAAGGAATGGACTCTACCTTAGCCATATCAGGTTATGTCCTTTTATTAAAATCCTCATAGGACATTGGATTTTGCCTTCATGACATTTCCCACGGCTGACACTATTCATAAAGTTATTTGTATAATGATGTTTTTACCAAACTAACCTTGAGTCTGCTTGTTGGGGTTCAGTCACTCAGTCACTAAGTTGTATATGATTCTTTGTGACCCCATGGACTGCAACATGCCAGGCCTCTCTGTCTCTCACTATCTCCCAGAGTTTGCCCAAGTTCATATCCATTGAAGCAGTTATGCTATTTAACTATCTCATCCTCTGTCATCCCTTTCTTCTTTTGCCTTCAATCTTTCCCAGCATCACAGTCTTTACCAATGAGTTGACATTTTGCATCAGGTGGCCAGAATATTAGAGCTTCAACATCAGTCCTTCTAATGAATACTCAGTTGATTTCCTTTAGGATTGACTGGTTTGATCCCCTTGCAGTCCAAGGGACTCTGAAGAGTCTTCTCCAACACCACAGCTCAAAACCACTAATTCTTTTGCACTCAGCCTTCTTTATAGTCCAACTCTCACATCCATTTATGTCTACTGGAAAGACCATAACTTTGACTATATGGATTTGTCAGCAAAGTGATGTCTTTGCTTTTTATATGCTGTCTAGGTTTGTCATCGCTTTCCTTCCCAGAAGTGAGCATCTTCTAATTTCATGGCTGCAGTCACCATCCACAGTGATTTTGGAGCCGAAGAAGAGAAAATCTGTCACTGCTTCCACTTTCTCCACTTCTATTTGCCATGAAGTGATGGGACCAGGGGCCCTGAATCTCCTTATCTGCTTGCTTTAACACCTATGTAACTAACACCAGGTTGTGGTGAAGGAAACTGCAAAGTTTTCTGTAGACACCAAGCAAGGAGTATAGACAACTAATGCTCAAAAGATCTCAACATCCCAGATGGGTTTCAGGGGAGGATGTTTGAAGGAAGGCGAAGGGAGAGAGTTTCAGGGTGTATGATCAGCTCAGGCAACATTCTCTGACTGGTTGATGGTGAGGTAACAGTGATTAACCTCTTTAATCCTCAGGCTCCAGCTAGTTTCAGAGGTACATGTTCATGGTCATTATGCAGGTAACTTCTTGCATCTGATGGGCATTTTAGTAGCTAAAACAACTCAGGATTGTGCATCAGGCACTGTTATCTTTATCTTTCAGAGAGGAACTCAAAATATATAGTTCAAACTGTTACCAATTCTCCAGGTTTAACTGCTACATGTTGTTACTAAATGTTCACTTTCTTTCAATTACTAACTCTTCTGCTAGCCTTTTGTGACTTAGAGAATACCTGGGAGACTAAAGTTTGTCTATAAACAAAAGGCAGGTAGACAGTATGGGAAAAGAGGCAGAGGACTCTGTTCCAGGAAGTCCCCACAGAACCCTGTTCAGTTATAGTGTCTATTTACCTGGAAATTGTATTTCCAGATATAATAAAATGCTTCAAACACTATAAGTACACTTAAGCCTTTTAAAAGCAATTGAAAATGGGAGTTTCACACAGAGTCTAAATAAAACACAGTTTTATAAATAACTCCTAAAGGAAGTTTTTAATTTTAATAATGTCACTTGTCTGCTGATATTTCACTGTGCTTTGTGACCTAGCAGACTTCATGGGGCTGTTCAGAGAGACTTCTAAAAACATCATTCTCTTTTGAATATGTGTGCTTTCCCGAATCTTCCAGGTACTTTGATCAAAAACTCATGACTGTCCTTTATATATGAGTTAATTGTGAACACATTGACCAAATAAGAAATGTATTGATAAATAAATAGCATGAAATTCTGTAAGTATACGTATGTTGGGAAATAATTCCACATTACTTGAGAGTTTCATTTGATCAATCTATGGATAAATTGATAAAGCATAATGGGGCATATACATACAATGAAATAGTGTTCAGCCTTAAGAAGAAAAGAAACTCTGACACACACTACAACATGAATGAATCTTGGCATTTGCTAAGTGGAGTAACCAGACACAGGAGAACAAATGGCGAATGACTGCACTTCAGGTATATATGGAACAACAGGCTGGTTCCGAACAGGAAAAGGAGTCCGTCAAGGCTGTATATTGTCACCCTGCTTATTTAACTTATATGCAGAGTGCATCATGAGAAACACTGGACTGGAAGACGCACAAGCTGAAATCAAGATTGCTGGGAGAAATATCAATAACCATAGATATGCAGAAGACACCACTCTTGTGGCAGAAAGCGAAGAACTAAAGATCCTCTTTATGAAAGAAGAGAGTGAAAAAGCTGACTTAAAGCTCAACATTCAGAAAACTAAGATCATGGCATCTGGTCCCATCACTCCATGGGAAACAGATGGAGAAACAGTGGAAACAGTGGCTGACTTTATTTTTTGGTCTCCAAAATCACTGCAGATGGTGGCTGCATCCATGAAATAAAAAGATGCTTACTCCTTGGAAGAAAAGCCATGACCAACCTAGACAGCATATTAAAAAGTAGAGAGATTACTTTGCCAACAAAGGTCCATCTAGTCAAGGCTATTGTTTTTCCAGCAGTCATGTATGGATGTGAGAGTTGGACTATAAAGAAAGCTAAGCACCGAAGAATTGATGCTTTTGCACTGTGGTGTTGGAGAAGACTCTTGAGAGTCCCTTGGACAGCAAGGAGATCCAACCAGTCCATCCTAAAGGAAATCAGTCTTGGGTGTTCATTGAAAGGACTGATGTTGAAGCTGAAACTCCAATACTTTGTCCACCTGATGTGAAGAACTGACTCATTTGAAAAGACCCTGATGAGGGGAAAGACTGAAGCCAGGATGAGAAAGGGATGACAGAGAATGAGATGGTTGGATGGCATCACCAACTCAGTGGACATGAGTTTAAGCAAACTCTGGGAGTTGGTGATGGACAAGCAGGCCTGGCATACTGCAGTCCATGGGGTGGCAAAGAATCAGACATGACTGATTGAGTGAACTGAACTGACTGAAGGTATGTATAGTAGTCAAATTTGCAAAGCTAGGAAATAGAACAGTGGTTACTAGGGGCGGGAAGAAGGGAATGGGTAAATATTGTTTAATAGGTACAGAATTTCAGCTTGGGATGATGACAATATTTTGTTGATGAATGATGATCATTGTATAACAGTGTTAATGTACTTAATGCTAATGTACTGTACACTTAAAAATATTAACTTTATTTATCAGTTCAGTTCAGTCACTCAGTCGTGTCCGACTCTTTGTGACTCCATGAATTGCAGCATGCCAGGCCTCCTTGTCTATCACCAACTCCTGGAGTTCACTCAGACTCGTTTACCAAAATAAAAATAATACGGCAAAAGAGAAATTTTATTTGAACTCAACATCTTATCAGAAATATCGTTGAATTTGAATTTAGGTATTATAGGTCTCTTGGGCCTACGTCTATTTGTTAATGATCCTATTAAGATAAAAGGGGAATTTTCATCTTATAAAGGCATTCAGTTTGAACTTTACTTTGAATTCTTTTGTCTCATGGTTCCTTATATAATGCATTATTTTTATTTCCAACTAATCTGTCCATTAGTTAAGAAACTATTTTGTTTTAAAATATCAATATTAAAAATCAATGTTTTGGTTTTTTTTTTAAGCATCTGTATGTATAAGATAAAAAGGGACTCTATCAGAACTGACTTAAAATATTCCACATTTGATGTCTCCCTGAGAACAAGCAGAGAAGAATCACTGAACAGCATTACATCTTATGTTTACCTCATACATTTATGAATTCTAACCTTAAACACCAAATAAAGAAGTTATTAAATAATTATACATATAAATTTCAAAGCTACTTGCTTATATTCACATGCAATGGAAATATCCTGTTTTAGGAGGCAATAATCCAGGCATGTCAGGAAAATAAAGTGTGCATATAGTTCAAAACTGAGCTATATTTTAAGCTGAGATAATATGTTATAAATTAAAAAAATATATGTCAGTAGGACAATGCTTTGTATTAAAATATGAGTGAATTTCTCCAAGGTATGTCACATTATGGTACAGTAGTAGGCTTGTGCTAATGGATATATTTAACAGTACATGCATATCTGATTTCATGATAAGTAAAACTAGAGTTTCTTGTGAAAAAGGTAACTTAGATATAAATACTAGCAAATATAAATTATAAACTAAGTCCTTACACATTTTTCTAAATGAATTTTCAAATATTTTATTCTTGTGAAATTAGTGACTTAATTCTGTTTTAAAACAGATTAGTTTCAGAAAAAAAATTAATACTAATTTAAAAATTCAGCTTCCTTGAGCAACTCTTGCTTGTTAAACAGCATTCTTGATATGGTGTGCACTGTGTGAAAAGAAAGCCACTTGTATGAAAATAAAACCACTTTTAAGGTAGCTATTAATGTAACACTTTGTTTTATATGAATCATTTTTTATGAGTCAATTTTATTGGCAACTCTGACTCAGATTTGAAAAGAATTTCAATCATAGCCATGCAATTATTATATTTTTGTATTATGTCAGAGTAAAGGAAGAGAAAAATGTACATTTCACCAATAATACTAAGGCATCAAAGTATTACTAGAAAATATTATTTGGTGTCAGTTCATGCACAGCAATAATAAAGAACTCTAAAGAAACAAAGAATAATGCAAAGAAATCAAAAGGCTCTGATGATAACACTTTCTGGAAGAGAAGATTCTTATCATTTATATGAATCAAACAAACAATACTGATTTAATCTCAAAGTGTGAATTCATTATGATTGTCATAGTTTAATCTAAATAAATCCCCAATAAATATATTTTGCATTAAATATTTATCTTATTTACTTTTAACTTTGGGGCTTCCCAGGTGGTGCAGTGGTAAAGAATTTGCCAGCTAGTTCAGGAGACTAGGACTTCCCTGGTGGCTCAGATGGTAAAGCATCTGCCTACAATGCAGAAGACCCGAGTTCAATCCCTGGATCAGGAAGATCTCCTGGAGAAGGAAATGGCAACCCACTCCAGTATTCTTGCCTGGAAAATCCCATGGACGGAGGAGCCTGTTAGGCTACAGTCCATGGGGTAGCGAAGAGTCGGACATGACTGAGCAACTTCACTTTCACTTTCAGGAGACTAGATCAGAAAGATCCCCTGGAATAGGAAATGGCAATCCACTCCAGTGTTCTCTGGAAAATGCCATGGACAAAAGAGTCTGGTAGGCTTCAATTCACGGGGTCCCAATAAGTCACAGACAAATGAGCACTTGTTACTTCCTTGTTGTTCTTTTTTTTCGTTTAGTCAATTTTCCCAAACATTGACTGGCAAAGCAAACAACATAAGTACAAAGTATAGATTTTGTTTTAAAAAATGTTACAGAGAACATTATAAAATGTTCCTCTAAAGAAGCTGAAGGGGTTGCAAGAGTTGGACACAACTTAGTGACTTAAACAACAACAAAGACACTAAGAGAGATTTCCCTGGTGACCTAGTGGTTAAGACACCATGTTTCCAATGCAAGGGGTGTGGGGAACAGGATCCCACATGCAACACAGTGCACCAAATTTTTAAAAAAGAAAAGACAAACAGGCACTGAGAAAGCTCTTCTGTATGATTATCAGAAGAGAAAATTCCTTTCTGACTGGAGTGTTAGCATTGGCAGTGATGATCTTGTTATTATGTTCCACGCATACCAAGGAAAAGATTAATCTAAATATAGATTCATATCTAGCCAATGCATAGAATTTGTGACATCGTACTTGGGTTCTATCCTTATAGTTGCTAAAATCTTGTTGCTTTATTTCCCTAGAAGTATTTTCTATTTGTGCTTCCTAGGTGTTGCAATGGTAAAGAATCCACCTGCCAAGTAGGAGGCACAGGTTTCATGGGCACAGGAGCCTGGTAGATTACAGTCTATGGGGTAGCAAAGAGTAGGATGCAACTGAACACAGCACGATGTTTGCTGTTTAGCTAAGGTTTTGATCCCCATATCAAAAGAACTTTCTTTTTTTTTTTTTTTGCTGTTTTCTAAGTCATATTTTTTTTTCCTTTGTGTGATTTCAGAATCTAATTGCAAATGCAATAGAAAAATAGAAAGTAAATGAAAAGGTGAGGGATGTATAAACACAAAAAATTGATTAAAGCTAAAAAATCTTTCCGCACATAAGAAATACATTTTGGAAGTGTTGCTGTAGTGCATAACTGTCAATAATTAATTTAGTTAACACATACTCATAATATTCTTTTATATATGCTTATATCATCAATCTAGTTAAAGCTTTCATGTATGGATGTGAGAGAAAGCTGAGTGCCAAAGAATTGATGCTTTTGAGCTGTGGTGTTGAAGAAGACTCTTGAGAGTCCCGTGGACAGCAAGGAGATCCTACCAGTCCATCCTAAAGGAAATCAGTCCTGAATATTCATTGAAAGGACTGATGCTGAAGCTGAAACTCCAATACTTTGGCCACCTGATGCAAAGAACTGGCTCATTTCATAAGACCCTGATGTTGGGAAAGATTGAAGGCTGGAAGAGAAGTGAACAACAGGGGATGAGATGGTTGGATGGCATCACCGACTCAATGGACATGAGTTTGAGCAAACTCCAGGAGTTGGTGATGGACAGGAAGGCCTGGTGTGCTGCAGTCCATTGGGTCGCAAAGAATCAGACTCAGCTGAGTGACTGAACTAAACTGAACTAATATCATCAAGCCAAAATGTGAACTAATAAGTCAGAAATGCCATCTCACCTTATAGGCTACTGTGAGGGGGAGTCTAAGAATAGACAGTTTTTTTGACTTTCTAAAGGGACAGACACTGTTTCCTATGAAGAAATAAACAACCTGATGCAGCTATTAAAATATAAGAAATGTAGTTTTATCATAGTTTTTCTGTCTGTGTTAAATTACTTTTAGTCTATTTATTTCCTTGATATATCAGATTTTAACTATGAAAGAAGTTAATGTGGAAAGTTGTATTTTTCTAAGAAATTGTCCATTTCTTCCACGTTGTCCATTTTGTTGGCATATAACTGTTGATAGTAGTCTTTTATGATTCTTTGTATTTCTGTGTTGTCTGTTGTGATCTCTCCATT